>JAVHYY010000623.1:0-115860 GCA_035221665.1 Okamejei kenojei
GGACGGAGCTGTGAAGCCCCCCTGAGATGGCGATGGAGAATGGGAGATGGAGCTGCAGGAGCTGGAGACGAGCTGGAGATGGAGTAGGAGCGGAGCTTATGGGAGATGAGAGCGTCGAGGATGGTGCCTAGAGATGGAGCTGAAAGATGGAGGTAGAAATCGGAGCTGGAGATGGAAGATGGAGGATGGAGGTGGCGATGGAAGCTGCTGAGATAGAGATGAAACGGGAGATGAGCGAGATGTGACGCTCGAATTGATCATGGACTGGAGATGAAACGCTGGACCGTTGGAGCTGGAAATCTGAGCTGGAGATGGCCCTAAATGGAGCTAGAGCAAAGCTGGAGATGGAGCTGGAAGGTGGAGTGAAAGCTGGATATCAAGCGATTGGAGTTAGAGCAAAAAGTTGAAGAATGAGCTGGAGATGGTGGGGAGCGAGCGGGCGGTAGCTGGAGATGGAGCTAGAGTTACATAGGAAATGGAAACTGAAATGGAGCTGCGATGCAGCTGAGCTAGATTTGAGATGGCGCTGGAGGTGAGGCGTGTGAATGGAGCTGGAGCTGGATCTGTACTGGAATATGAGATGGAGCTAAAGCTGGGCTTGAGACAAGAGAGGGGCTGTGATGGAGCTGGAGATGGAGCTTAATCGACTGGAAGAATGGGAGATGGAAATAGGAGATGAAGCAGAGCTGAGAATAAAAAAGCTATCTGGAGATATAGCTGGAGCTAAGCGAGGAGCTGGAGATGGTGTTTAAAATAGAGCTGGAGTGAGATGGGATGCAGTTTGAGATGCCATCTGCAGGGAGCTAGAAGTCTGGAGCTTAAGAGCTGGATAGGATATTGAGATGGGAGCTAGTAGCTTAAGAGTGACAGCTAGAAGTTATAGGATAGTGCTAGAGCTATGCTGGAAAAATGAACATAGAGGCAGAAGCTCGTGCTTCGAGCTAGAGTGCATGAGCGGGTGCTGTAGCCAGAACTATGAGATGGAGCTTGGAGAGGGGACTGGAGATGAGCTTTACAGTACAGGCTGGAAAACACAGCCTAGAGGTGGGGCAAGAACTGGGAGATGAGATGGAGAATTGAGCCTAGAGGATAGAACTAGAAAGATCGGCTGATGATGGCGCTGGAGATGGAGCCAAGGACATAGATCAGCACGTGAGATGGAGCTAGATTTATAGGCAGAAGATGGAGCTGTGAGATGCAACTGAGCAGGAGATGTTGAGGGTTTACAGGTGTTTTTGAGTGTTTAGAGGGTGTGGCATGTGGTTTTATAGTGTTTGAGAGAGGCTCGGAGAGTTGGGGGTTTAACAGCGGTTAGAGGAGATTTGGAGTGTTTTTAGAGGGTTACGTTGGGTAATAGGTATTTACAGAGGTTTTGGAGGGGATTACAGCGTGTCCGGATTTTTACATGTATTTAGAGATGGATTTACAGGTGTTCAGAGGGATTTACAAGTGTTTAATACGGTTTACAGGGATTAGAAGATGATAGAGGGTTATTCAGGTGTTTAGGAGTGGATTTACAGGTTTTAGAGGATTTTACGGGGTTGGAGGGGCTTAGAGGTGGAGGACGGGGTGGGGGGGGGGGGGGGTTTTTGTAAGGTGTGCAGGTGTTTTAGAGAGGTTTTATAGAGGGGTTTTGAGGGGTTCTAGAGGAGTTTTAGATGGTTACACGGTTCTTTCAGGGATAGGGTGTTTAAGAGGGTTTTACGTGATTGTGGAGTGGTGTAGAGTGGGTTTAGCGGATTTATATGGGTTTAGAGCGTTTAGAGAGCGAATTCAAATGGGTTAGAGGGGTTTGGAGAGTTACATGCGTTTTACTGGGAACTTCAAGGGTTGCAGGGTTTAAAATAATGTTTTAGAGGGAGGTGTTCGTGTTTCGAGGGATTTTACAGTGAGTCTATAGGGTTTTAGAGAGGTTAGAGTTGGTTATAGTGTTTGAGATGGGTTTGATGGGAGAGATTAGAGGGTTTTGAGACAGTGAGGGTTTGTAGGATATTGAGGGGGATTTTAACGGTGGGGATTAGAGATATTTACAGAGGTGCTAAGGGGTTTACTGTAGGGTTTAGTAGGGGTTTCGAGTATTTAAATGGTGAACGGCTTTGCAGGTGTTATAGAGGTGTTTGAAGGATTAGAGGGATGTACATGGGGTTAGGTATTTAGACGAGGTTTTGAGGGTGTTTTACGTGTTCCGATTGTTTACAGTGTTTAGAGAGGCTTTTAGTGGTACATGAGGGTTTACTCGGAGAGAGGTATTAGAGATGTTTAGAGGGGTTAACAGGGATTTTAGAGGGATTTTTCACGTGGTTAGAGGGGTTTACATCAGTTTTTAATAGGGTTTTAGGTGTATTTGCAGAGGCTTAGAGGGATTTACGAGAGTTTAGAGGGGTTAAGAGATTTTATGCAGATGTTTAGAAGGTTTAGATGTAGGTTTTAGAAGGGTTTTATATAGTGCATTACTATTAATAGTGCATTATAGAAAATTTGCAATGTGTTTGTACGTGTATTATATGGTTTAGTATTGAACACCACTTAACTCAAAAAACTGCTGTAACACTATAACACTAAAAAACGTATAGAATACTACCATAGATAGTTTTGCTATAGTTTATCATAGTGTAATATTGGGTTTATTTGTGTAATGATAAGGTTCTAATAATAAAGATATTGTATTACAGCATATTCATAATAATGTTTGTGTTGTATTGTTTTATGTGTGTTATACGTGATATAGTGTGTTATACAGCGAGATTATATCCTGTATTTACGTGTATATTAGCATAGGGATGTTACAGTGATACAATAAACATAAATGTGTATTATAGGTGCCAACATATAATATTGTTATTTTGCATTACAAGGGTGTTACAAAATGAAAAGTGTTAAAAATCTTGTATATTATAATGTATTAGTTTTCAGGCGTTACGGTAGGATTATCTTGTGTTATAGTGTTTTATGTGTTATACGTTTTATACATTTTAAAATGTGTTATATTGCTTTATAGTGTAATTTAGTTGTGTAAAAGATGTGTCTAATGCGTTATAGTATACTTGCACTTGGTTAGACCGAGTATTTATTTTCTGTGTTATAGGTGCATTGTAGTGTCTAATGTACAAACAGCGCATTGTTGCGTGTTATAAGCGTGTATAGTTTTAGGGTTTATAATGTATTAAGTTGTGTAATACAGTGTGTAATAAGAGTTAAAGCGTGAATAATGTTGTTTATAGGATGTGTGTTATAATTGTTTTTCCTGTATTATGGTGCATATAGTATATAGTGATATATAGCGTATCATGGATTCTAATGTATGATAACATGTATATCTTGTGTTTTAATAGTGTATTGTGGTAATCGTGTAGTGTTTGATTGTGTTTGGTAATTGTTTCATAGGGCTACACTGTAATGATAGTGTTATTATCGCGTCTATTAATCGCGAGTATATTACTATAGTATTTTAGTGCTAGACGTTATGTTATTAGTGCAATTAGTTATAGTATTATATATAGGTATTTATAGTGTATTTTATTTGAAGTGATAGTGTATTTCACAAGATTAAATATAATGTTTTGTGTTATTGTGTTATCGTCTGTAATGCCGAGATAAGTGTATAATAATGTGTATTGGTGTAGCTCGTTATTGTTAATATATAGCGTGTATTTTGGCTGTTTATATTAGATTGATAATGTGTGTTACACTGTGTTAAAGTGTATCATCGTATTGTCGTGTGAGTAAATTAGCGTATTAGAATGTTATTATTTTATGGTGTTATAATGTATTATATCGTATATCTAGTAGTTATATAGTGTTTAATAATGCTAACAGTGTGTTTTGTGTATCTTCAGCAGTAAGCGACTATACAAATAATATAAAAGAATGTAACACAACAGGATAGCATACTATTTTTATTGTTAATCTTCAACCATATAACCATGTAACCATACAACAATTACAGCACGAAACAGGCCCTCAATCCGAGGGACCTATCCAGTCCGTCCGAGCCAGGGGGGGGGGGGGTGCCACCAGTTCCTTCTACCTGGCACTCAAGACCATTTTACTTCCCTTAGATTTTCTACCATATCCTTCACTCCATATACCTATCCAAGCATTTACTATTAAAGTTAAAATCGATCCTGCTCCGACGCACTTCTGCTGGAAGCTGAATCTTCACACTAGCCACCATCCCTCTGAGTATAGCCTCTTTCCCCACCCTCAAGTTACCCTAAACCTCTGTCCCTTAATTCTCATGTCATGCCCTCTTGTTTGAATTTCCTTCCCACCCTCAATGGAAAAGCTTACTCCACGTCAACTCTGTCTTATCCCTTTCATCATTTAAAGACCTCAATCAAGTCCCCCCTTAACCTTCTGCGCTCCAAAGACTAAAGCCCCTAACTTGTTTCAACCTTTTCTCTGTAACTAGTTTGCTGGAACCCAGGCAACATTCACGTAAATCTTCTCTGTACTCTCTCTATTTTTGTTGTCATCCTTCCTATAATTAGGCGACCCAAAATTGTACACCATTGGTCTTACCAATGCCTTGTACAATTTTAACATTTACTTTCCCACTCCCTATATTCAATGCTCTGATTTATAAAGGCCTGCACACCAAAAGCTTTCTTTATCACCCTATCTACATGCAATTCCATCTTCAGGAACTATGCAGTTATTCCTAGATCCCTCTGTTCCACACAGCATTCCTCAATTCCCTACCATTTACCATGTACGTCCTATTTTGATTTGTCCTGCCAATGATGTAGCACTTCACACTTATCAGCATTTAAACTCCATCTGCCATCTTTCAGCCCACTCTTCCAAATGGCCCAAATCTCTCTGAGACTTTGAAAATCTACTTCATTTTTTTTTTTTTTTTTTTTGTCCACAACACCACCTATCTTAGTATCATCTGCATACTTACTTATCCAATTTTGCACCCCATCATCAGATCATTGATGTACATGCCAAACAACAGTGGACCCTACACAGATCCCTGAGGCACCCCACTGGTCACCTCGGCTCTGACCTGACAAACTGACAGCCATCCACCATTACTCTCTGACATCTCCCATTCAGCCACTGTTGAATCCATCTTGCTACATCGCCATTAACACCCAAAGATTGAACCTCTTAACCAACCTTCCATGGGGAACTTGTCAAAGGCCTTACTGAAATCCATATAGACACATCCACTGCTTTTCCCCTCATCAATTTCCCTCGTAACCTCTTAAAAAAAAAATCAAGGTTTGTCAAACATAACCTTCCAGGCACAAATCCATGTTGACAGTTTCTGGTCTGAGACCCTGTTTATCCAGATGCTTATATATTATTCTCTAAGTATCCTTTCATTAATTTGACCACCACTGACGTCAAACAGGTCTATAATTGCTAGGTTTATTCTTTGAACCCTTTTTAAAACAATGAAACAACATGCGAGTACGCCAATCTATGGAGCTCCGGCACTATTTCCCGTTTCTAATGACATTTGAAATATTTCTGTCATAGCTCCTGCTATTTCTACACTAACTTCCCTCAATGTCCTAGGGAATATCCTGTCAGGATCTGGAGACTTATCCACTTTTATACTTTTCAAAAGTGTCAGTACTTCCTCCTCTTTGAATTCATAGTATCCATAGCACTCTACTTTTTTCCCTTACCTCACAGAGTTCAATATCCTTCTCCTTGGTGAATACCAATGAAAGAAATTTGTTCAATATCTCCCCATCTCTTTTGGCTCTGGCAGATAGCTGTCCATTCTGGTTCTCTAATGGTCCAATTTTATCCCTCGTTATCCTTTTGCTATTAATATAGCTGTAGAAACCCTTTGGATTTACTTTCACCTTTCTTGCCAAAGCGACCTCATATCTTCTTTTAGCCTTCCTAATTTCTTTCTTAAGATTCTTTTTACATTCTGTATACTCCTCTAGCACCTCATTTACTCCATGCCTCCTATAATCATTTTAGATATCTCTCTTTTTTCGAAACAAGTGTCCAATTTCCCTTGAAAACCATGGCTCTTTCCAATTTTTACTATTTCCTTTCAACCTAACAGGGACATTTTCTTCTTGCGTTTGAGGCAGCAGAAGTCCGCAGCAGGGTGATGCCATCCGGTTCGACATCCGTAGGTGCCCGCCCTAAAAAGGGCGCTTGCTTCGGGTTGGCGCCAAGCTGCGGCGCTGCTGCTGTCTCCGTTTGTTGTCGTTCGCCTGACTGAGGTCAGTTGACAGGGCTCACCACGGGGAGGTCGACAACATGAGAACAGGGACATAAAGATTCTGTACTCTTACAATTTCCCCTTTGAATGTCCTCCATTTCTCTTCTACATCCTTCCCATGAAACAAAGTGTCCCAATTCACTCCTTTAAAATCCTTACGCATTCCCTCAAAGTTAGCCTTTCTCCAATCAAAAATCTCCACCCTAGGTCCAGTTCTGACTCTCTCCATAATTATATTGAAACTAATGGTATTGTGATCACTGGTCCCGAAGTGCTCACCAACGCATACCTCCGTCACCTGACCACCTGCCTCATTTCTAATAGGAGGTCCAGCACTGCCCCTTCTCTGGTCGATACCTCTATGTACTGCTGCAGAAAACTATCCTGCACACATTTTACAAACTCCAAACCATCCAGCCCATTTACAGAATGTGTTTCCCAGTCTATTTTTTTGGAAAATTGAAATCTCCCACAATCACTACCTTGTGCTTACTACTAATATCTGCTATCTCCTTACATATTTGCTCTTCCACAAATTCTCGCTCCCCATTTGGCGGTCTATAATACACCCCTAAAAGTGTTGCTAACACTCGTTCTCACTTCTCAGTTCCACCCAAATAGCCTCCCTAGACGAGCCCCTCTAATCTATTCTGCCAAAGCACTGCTGTTATATTTTCTCTGACAGCAATGCAAACACCTCCCCCTCTGGTCCCTCCAATTCTATCACACCTGAAGCAACAAAATCCTGGAATATTTAGTTTCCAATCACAGCCCTCCTGCAACCATGTTTCACTGATTGCCACAACATCATATTTCCAGGGGCCCCCCCCCCCCCCCCCCCCCCCGCTGGCTCAATCCAGGCTCTAAGTTCATCCACCTTACTTACAATGCTCCTAGCATTAAAATATACATATTTTAGAAACCCACCATCCTTATTCTCTGTCTATTATCTTTTTCATCTTTCTCGCCTACATTTTGGGTCCGAGTGTTCCCTTCTCTGCCTCTTGCCCCACAACCTGACCCTAGCCCCTCTACCCGAGTCCCTCCCCCCAGCCTTTCTAGTTTAAAGTCTCCCCAGTAGCCTTTGCAAATGTCCCTGCCAGGATATTGGTCCCCCTCGGGTTCAAGTGCAACCCGTCCTTTGTGTACAGATCATGCCTTCTCCAAAATAGGTCCCAGTGATCAAGTAACTTGAATCCCTGCCCACTACACCAGTCCCTCAGCCACGCATTTATCCTCCACCTCATTTCATTCCTACTCTCACTGTCACGCGGCACAGGCAGTAATCCTGAAATCGTTACCCTTTTGGTCCTTCTCAACTTTCCCCCCCAACTCCCTAAATTCTCCCTTCAGGACCTCGTCACTTTTTCTGCCTATGTCATTGGTACCTATGTGCACCACAACATCAGGCTCCTCTCCCTCCCTTATCAGAAATCTTTTGGACTCGTTCTGAACATGCGAGACCCCCCCTGGCACCAGGGAGGCAAACTACCATCCGGGTCTCCCGACTGCGTCCACAGAATGGCCTATCCGACCCCCTATCTATAGAGTCCCCTATTACAATTGCCCTCCTCTTTTTGCTACCCTTCTGAGCATTCAGGGCGGTCTCTGAAAAAAACTGCCGGAGGCCCGGCCGCTGTTGCTGCCCCCAGCTAGGCTGTCCCCGCCAATCGTGCTCAAACCCGAGTACCTATTTTCCCAGGTGTACGGTCACAGGGGTACTCTCTAGCCCCTGCCTCTGCCCTTGCCCTTCCTAACTGTGACCCACTTGTCTGCCTCCTGTGGTCTGGGAGTGACTACCTCCATGTAGCTCCTCTCTATGACCTCCTCACTCTCCTGACCAGACGGAGGTCATCGAGCTGATGCTCCAGGTTCCTACACAGTCCTTTAGAAGCCCCATCTCAACACACCTGGCGCAGATGTGGACGTCTGGAGGGCTATCAGATTGCCCGACCTCCCACATCTGACATCCAGAAACAGTACACTGCCCTGGCTTCATACTCCCCCTTACACAGGATACAATATCAACACAATATAAAATCACTACAAACTGCTGAAATCTGACTGTAAATCAGCTGTTTACCCTGGTCCACTTCCCACCAATCAGCTGCTTACCCTAGTCCACTTCCCACCAATCAGCGGCTTCCTCCAAAAAAACCCACTTCTCCAAATGGAACGTTATGGATTTAGGTAAAAACAAGCTCCGCGCTTGATTTTTAAAGAGCTGATACCGGTCGGTGTCGCTCCTCCCCCATCCCTTCTCTTCCAATAGCTCCTGTGGGAGCCCTCTGAAAAAACAAGCCCCGCGCTTGATTTTAAAGCTTACCGGTCGGGTGTCGCTCCTCCCCCTCCTTCTCTTCCAACGGCTCCTGTGGGCCTCTGAAAAAACAAGCCCCGCGCTTGATTTTAAAGCTTACCGGTCGGGTGTCGCTCCTCCCCCTCTTTCTCTTCCAACGGCTCCTGTGGGCCTCAGAAAGTGTGTTATTCTATTAGAGTGATATGGTGTGTAACAGTGTATTATAATTTTTTGTGGTATTGTTGTCGTGTATGTGTGTGTGTATGGCATATGTGTTATAATGTTTATAGTGTATTTTGTGTGATTATGTGTTATTATATGTTCTAATATATGATATAGTTTTATATAGTATTATAGAGTATGTTATAATGTTAAAGTGTGTTTTTGTGTATTAACCATATTAGTTAGTTACAAAAGGTTTAGTGTGCGTTGTAGTGTTTTATTGTGTATGTTAAAATGTGTTATAATGTGTGTATTATAGTTTATTATAGTTACAGTGTGATACTGTTATAAGGTGTTTTGGATTATTATCATACTTTATATTCTATTTTAGTGTGTCATAATGTCATATAGTATTATACTGTGTTTTAGTATGTTGTTTTACAGTGTTATAGTAGATTATGGCGTGTTACAGAGCGAGTATTATCGTAATATCGTGATTTACACTATTGTTTTAAGGTGTTATTTTGTATTATATTGTATATTGTATATAGTATTATAGTGTATAGTGTATTACAGTGTGTTGTAATATGTCATAGTGTATAATAGTGTGTTTTATAGTGTGTTAGTGCTTTATTGTGTTATATACAATTTTATAATGTGAGAGTCTGTTGTAGTCCATTAGACTATTATTAATGTTATAGTGTTATAGTGTGCTGCAGTATTATATTGTGTTATATATTGTTATAATGTTATAATGTTATAGTCTTATAGTATTATAATGTGGTATTATTATAGTGTTATAGTTTGTTATAGTGAACTCTATAGTACTATATGGTATTATAGTTTGATGTGGCGTGTCATAGTATGAAATAGTGTATTATTGTGTGTAGTGTTAAAATCTTTTCTAGTGCGTTATTAGATTTTGTTATAGTATGTTTTAATGGTTTATCGTATGTAGTAGTTTATTATGGTGTATAGTTTATTTTGATATAATGTATTATAGTGTGTTACAGTGATAGTGCATTATAGTTTAGTGTGTTATGGTGTAATATATGTTATATTGTTATTGTGTTAGTGTATTATAGTGCATGTATGTGTATTATCGTGCTGTGCTACTGTGTTATAGTGTATATGGGATTAAATTAAAATATTATTATAATGTGTAATATAGTATTATAATTTGATAGTGAGATAGTGTGTTATACTGTATATTAGAGATTAGTATTATAATGTGTTATACAGTGTTATAATTATAATGTTATATGGTTATGTTTAGTATGTTATAGTGTACTATATATTTTTACTGTTACATACTGTAATTGTGTTTATAGTGTATTATAATGTGTGTTTTATAGTGTGTTATAGTTATAACAATATAACATACTTTATTTAATACACTATTACACATTATAACACAATTTTACACACTTTCATATAAAGTAACACGACAATACTCTATAACAATATAACATGCCCAATAAATATACACCGATAACATTGTGATAGTATAAAACACTGAGGCAGTATGCTATAACACACTACAATGCACGACCACAACACTATAACAAATTATAATACACATTATAACGCACTATGATCTCTATCCCGTAATCTCTATCTCGATTTCCATCTCCATCTTCATCTCTATCTCTAGCTACACCTCTATCTTTATCTCCAGTTCCATCTATAGCTCCATCTCTAGCTCCAGCTCCGTCTCCAGCTCCATCTCTAGCTCCAGCTCCATCACCAGCACTAACTCAAGCTCCACCTCCAACTCCATCTCAAGCTCCATCTCCAGCTCCATCTCCATCCCCTGCTCCATCGCCAGCTCGGGTCCATCTCCAGCTCCCGCACCTCCAGGACTATCTCGGAGTCCAGCTCCATCTTTATCTCTAGCTCCACTATATTTTTCCACAGCTCCAATTCCTTCTCTGTCTAGCTCCAGCTCCAGCTCTCCACCTCAACATCCTGTTCCCTCTCCAGTTGCATCCCCAGCCATCTCTAGCTCCATATCTACCTCAGATATCAGCTCCAGATCCATCTCCATATCCAGCTCCAGCTCCATCTCCAGCTACATCTCAGGACCCATCTTTAGGTCCAGATCTAGCTCCATCTCCATCTCCAACTCTAGCTCCAGTTCTAGCTCTAGTTCTAGCTCTAGCTCTAGCTCCATCCCCAGCTCTACCTCCATTTACAGCGTCATCAGCAGCTCCATCTCTACCTCCAGCTCCATTTCCAGCTCTAACTGCATCACCAGGTCCATCTCCAACTCCAAATCCAGCTCCATCGCCAGGTCCATCTCCAACTCCATTTCCAGCTACATCTCCATCTCCAACTCTACCTCTGGCTGCATCTCCTGTCCAATCGCGAGATCTAGCTCAAACTCTACATCCAGCTGCATGCCATCTCCAGCACCAGCTCTATCTCCAGCTGCATCTCTAGCTCTAACTCCATTACAGCCCGATCTTCAGCTTTAGGTCCATCTCAATCTAGAGCTCATAGAGCTCATATCCATCTTCAGCTCCATCTCTAGCATACATCTCTGTCTCCATCTCCAGCTCTAGCTCCATCTCTAGCTCCAGCTTCGTGTCAAGCTTCATCACCAGCACCAGCTCGAGATCCATCTCCAACTCCATCTCCATCTCCAGCTCCAACTCAAACTCCACTTCCATCTCCATCTCAAGCTCCATCTCCAGCTCCATCTCCATCCTCTGTTCCATCTCCAGCTCGAGCTCTATATCCCGCACCTCCATGACGATCTCCGAGTCTAGCTCCATCTTTATCTCTAGCTCCACTATTTTTTCTGCAGCTCCATTTCATTCTCTCTAGATCCAGCTCCAGCTCTATCTCCAGTTCAACCTCCAGTTTCTTCTCCAGTTGCATCTCCAGCTTCATCTCTAGCTCCATCTCTACCTCAGACGACAGCTCCATCTCCAGCTCCAACTCAAACTCCACTTCCATCTCCATCTCAAGCTCCATCTCCAGCCCCTGTTCCATCTCCAGCTCGAGCTCCAGCTCTATCTCCCGCACCTCCAGGACCATCTCCGAGTCTAGCTCCATCTTTATCTCCAGCTCTACTATCTTTTTCTGCAGCTCCATTTCATTCTCTCTCTAGCTCCAGCTCTATCTCCACCTCAACCTCTAGTTTCCTCTCCAATTGCATCTCCAGCGCCATCTCTAGCTCCATCTCCACTTCAGACGTCAGCTCCAGCTCCATCTCCAGCACCATCCCCTGCACCAGCTCCAGCTTCATCTCCAGCTACATCTCAGGCACAATTTACAGGTCCACCTCCAGATTTAGTTCCATCTCCAATTCCACCCCTTGCTCCAGATCCATCTCTAGCTCCAGCTCTATCTCCAGCTCTACGTCAATCTTCCTCTCCATCTCTAGTTCCATCTTCCGCTCCATTTCCAGCTCCAGCTCCAGCTCTAGCTCCAGCTCCAGCTCCATCTTCAGTTCCATTTCCAGCGCCATCTAGCTCCATCTCTAGCTCACTTTCCAGCTCCAGCTCTGGCTCAGTCTCCAGCTCCATCTCCAGCACCATCTCAAGCTCTAGCTCCAGCTCCAGCTGCAACTCAATCTCCAGTTCTTCCTCCATGTCCACCTCCAGCTCCTGCTCTAGCTCCAGCTCCATCCCCTGTTCCATCTCCATCCAGCTCCATCTCCCGCACCTCCAGTCGATCTCCAGGTCTAGCTGTATCTCCATTATTAGCTCCACCTCTATTTTATTTCGTCAGTTCCTTCTTTATCTCTCTCTAGCCCCAGCTCTATCTGCACCTCAGGCTCCGGCTCCATTTCTAGTTCCATCTTTAGCTCGAACTCAAGCTCCAGCTCCGTCTCCAGCTCCATCTCCATCTCCATATCCATCACCATCTCCAGCTCTAGTTCTAGTTCTAGCTCCAGTTCCATCCCCTGCCCCAGCTCCAGCTCCATCTCCAGGTCCATCTCAATCTCTAGCTCCAGCTCCAGCTCCATCTCCTGCTCTGAAGCTGGAGATGGAGCCTGATCTAGAGCTAGAGATGGAGTTAAACTAGAGCTGGATTGAACTGGAGATAGAGCTGGAGACGGAGCTAGAGCTGGAGCTGCGTCTGGATATGGAGCTTGAGATGGAACTAGAGCTGGTGCTGGCGATGGAGATGGAGCTAGAGATGGAGCTGGTACTGGCGATGGAGCAGGAGCTGGAGCTGGAGCTGGAGCTGGAGATGGAGCAGAAGATGGAGCTGAAGATGGAGGTAGAGTCGGAGCTGGTGCTGGAGATGGAGATGAAGCTGCTGGAGATGGAGATGGAGCTCGAGCTGGAATAGGAGCTGGAGATGGCGCTGGAGATTGATCTGGAGCTGGAGATGGAGCTGGACCTCGAGCTGGAGCTGGAAATCGAGCTGGAGATGGACCTGGAGATGGAGATAAAGCTAGAGCTGTTGATGGAGCTGGAGATGGAGTGAAAGCTGGAGCAGGAGATGGAGCTACAGCTAGATCTTGAGATTGATCTGGAGATGGAGCTATGACTAAAGCTGGGGCTAGAGCTGGAGATGAAGCTCGAGACGGAACTGGAGATGGAGCTGCAGCCAGTACAGCTACTAGAGCTAGAGCTGGAGATTGAACTGGACATGGAGTTTGAGCTGCATCTGGTGATGAGGCTAAAGCTAGATCTGGAGATGGAGCCTGAGATGGAGCTGGAGATTGATGGAGCTGGATCAAGCGATGGAGCAAGAGCTGACGATTGAGCTGGAGATGAAGCTAGCGCTGGAGCTGGAGATTGAAATGGAGATGGAGCTGGAACCGAAGATGGAGATGGAGCTAGATCTGGAGATGGTGTTAAAATAGAGCTGGAGTGAGCTGGAGATGGAGTTTGAGATGCATCTGCAGGGAGCTCGAGCTGGAGCTTTAGCTGCATATGGAGCTTCAGATGGAGCTAGTGCTAGAGCTCGAGCTTGAGATGCAGCTAGAGTTAGAGATAGTGCTAGAGCTAGTGCTGGAGATGGTGCTGGAGATGGAGCTGGAGATGGAGCTCTAGTTAGTACAGCTGGAGCTGGAGATAGAGCTGGAGATAGAGCTGGTGATGGAGTTTGACGTGGAGCTAGAGTTAGAGCTGGCGATTGTAATGGAGATGGAGCTTGAGCTGGAGCTGTAGATTGAGCTAGAGATAGAACAAGAAGGAGCTGGAGATGGCGCTGGAGATGGCGCTGGAAATGGAGCTAGATTTATAGCAGGAGATGGAGATGGAGCTGGAGATGCAACTGGAGCTAAATATACACTGGAGATGGAGCTGGAGTAGAGAAGGGCATGGAAATTGAGCTAGAGCTGGAGAAGCCGGAGACTGAACTGGGGATGGAGTTGAGCTGCAACTGGAGATGGAGCAGGACATGGAGCTGGAGATGGAAGTAGTGGATAGGTATATGGACGTGAAGGGAATGGAGGGGTATGGTCTGAGTGCAGGTAGATGGGACTAGGGGAAAACAAATGGTCGTCACGGACTGGAAGGGCCGAGCGGGCCTGTTTCCGTGCTGTAATTGTTATATGGTTATATATAGTGTCGGGTGGAGATGGAGATGGAGATGAAACTAGATGGAGATGGAGGTACAGCTGGAGATGAAGCTGGGGATGGATCTGGAGCTGGAGATAGAGGTGGACATGGAGCTCGAACTGGAATTGGAGCTGTAGATGCCGCTGGAGATTAAGCCTGAGCTGGAGCTAGAACTGGAGATAGAAATGGAGCTGGAGATGGAGGTAAAGCTCGAGCTGGAGGGAGCTGGAGATAGAGCTCGTGATGGAGATAGAGATGGAGCTCCAAATAGAGCTCAGATAATGCTCGAGATATATAAATAACCGAGATAAAGGTTATTAAAGAGATAGAACTCGAGGTAGAGATGGGCTCGAGATAGAAAGAGAGTTAGAGATACTCGAGATAGATATATTCAAGATGGAGATACTCGAGATAGATGGAGCTCGAGGGGTAATCTCGGGCTAAGTATAGATAGATGGTGCTCGTGAGGGATTGAGCTCTAAATAGAGAGAGCTATTGATAGAGAAAGCGTGAGCTCGAGATAGAGATACTCGAAATAATAGAGCTCGTGATACATTTATTTGTAAACCCCTCAAAACCTCTGTATATACCTCTAACCCAACGTAAATCCCTCTAAACCCCTCTAATCCCCTCTAAACCACTCGAAACTCCCTCTAGCTCCATCCCATCTCCAGCCGAATCTCCAAACCCTTCTCGTTCTGAGGACCTGGAGCTGGAGATGGAACAGGGGATGCAGCTGGAAAGTGAGCTAGAGCTGGAGCTGGAGATGGACATGGAGGAAGAGCTGGAGATCGAGCTGCAGCTGGAGCTGGAGCTAAAGCTGGAGGTGGATCTAGAGCTGGAGCTGGAGGTGGAGAAGGACCTGGAGCGAGAGCTGGTGATGGAGCTGGAGCTGGAGTTAGAGCTAAAGATACAGATGGAGATACTACTGGTGCTGGATATGGTGCTGGCGATTGGGCAGGAAATGGAGCCAGAGCTAGTTGGAGATGGAGATAGAGCTAGAGTAGCGGATGTGGAAATGTATCTAGGTCTGGAGATGGAGATGGAGATGGAGAAGGAGCTGGAGATAGAGCTGGCGCTAGAGGTAGATCTAGACATGGAGATGGAGCCAGAGCTGAAGAGCTGCAGATGGCGCTGGAGATGCAAATGGAGAGGAAACTGGAGGATGTGGAGATAGAGCTGGAGCTGGAGCTAGAGAGAGATTGAAATGGAGCTGCAGAAAAAGATAGAGTTAAAGATGGAGCTAGACTCGGAGATGGTCCTGGAGGTGCGGGAGATAGAGCTGGATCTCGAGCTGGAGATGGAGAAGGAAGTGGAGTTTGAGCTGGAGCTAGAGATGGAGCTAGAGCTGGAGATGGAGACAGAGATTTATGAGCTCTAGATTAAGATGGACTTAAAGCTGAAGATGGGGCTGGTACTGGAGATGGAGTTAGAACTAGCTTGAGTTAGAGCTAGCTGGTGCTGCAGATGGCGCTGGAGCTGGATATAGAATTTGAGCTAGATCTGCCGATTGGGCAGGAGATGCAGCCTTAGCTAGAGTTGGAAATAGAGTAGCAGATGTGTAAATGCATCTAGAGGTGGAGATGGAGATGAAAATGGAGATGGAGGTGGACCTGGTGATGCAGCTAGAGCTGGAGGAGGAGACGGAGATGTAACTGGAGATGGACCTGGCGATGGAGCTGAAGTTGGAGCTGGAGGTGGACCTAGTGATGCAGCTAGAGCTGGAGATGGAGCTGGAGATGGAGCTAGATCTGGAGATGGTGCCTGAGATGTAGCTGGAGATCGAGCTGAAAATGATGCTGGGGATGGATCTGGAGATGGTGATAGATCTGGTGCTGAAGTCTGAGATAGATATGGAGCTAGAGATGGCTGGAGATGCAAATGGAGATGGAACAGGAGGTTGGGGTGGAGATGGAGCTGGAGCTAAAGAGAGAATGAAATGGAGCTGTAGAAAAATATAGTGGAGCTAGAGATAAAGATGGAGCTGGACTCCGAGATGGTCCTGGAGGTGCGGGAGCTGGAGCTCGAGCTGGAAATGAAGCAGGGGATGGAGATGGAGCTGGAGATGGAGCTTGAGATTGAGATGGAGGTGGAGCTTGAGATGGAGCTGGAGCTGGAGCTAGAGATGGAACTGGAGATAAAGATAGACGTGTAGCTGGAGATAGAGAGGCAGGTAGAGATGGAGATGGAAATCGAGTTAGGGATTACGGGATAGAGATTATAGTGCGTTATAATGTGTTAACGTGTATTATTTGTTATAGTGTTGTGGTCGTGCATTATAGTGTGTTATAACGTGTTGCAGTGTATATTGCAGTTGCATATTGCCATAATGTTTTATACTATCATAATGTGTATATTCATAGGGCATTTTATATTGTAATAGTGTATTGTCGGGTTACTTTACATGAAAGTGTGTAATATTGTGTTATAGTGTGTAATAGTGTATTAAAGTATGTTATATTGTTATAACGATAACACATTATAACTATAATACACTATAACACACATTATAATACACTATAACATAATTACACAATGCAACAGTAAAATACTATAGTGCACTATAACATACTAAACATTATAACCATATAACATAATAATACATTATAACACTGTATAACACATTATAATACTAATCTCTATAATACACAGGATAACACACTATATCACTACATCGCACTATAATACTATATTACACATTCTAATAATATTTTAATTTAATCCTATATATATATATATATATATATACGATAACACAGCACGATAATACACATACACGCACTATAATACACTAACACAATAACAATATAACATATGTTACACCATAACACATTATACTATAATGCGCTATAACACGCTATAATACATTATATCAAAATAAACTAGGCACTATAATACACTACTACATACTATAATATATTAAAACATACTATAACACAATATAATATAGTATACACCATAATACACTATAAAGCATTTAACACTATAACACACAATAATGCACTATTACACACGATGACACACTACATCAAACTATAATACCATATAGTGCTGTATAGTACACTATAACAAACTATAACACTTTAATAATACCACAAATTATAACATTATAATACTATAACACTATAACATTATAACACTATAACAATATATAACACAATATAATACTACAACCCATTATAACATTAATAATAGTCTAATACACTACAACACACTATAACATTATAAAATTGTATATAACACAATAAAGCAGTAACACACAATAGAACACACTATTATAAACTATAACATATTATAACACACTATAATACTCTAGAATACACTATAATGCTATAGTGCTATATACAATTTACAATATAATACAGAATAGCACGTTAAAAAAATATAGTATAATACACGATATGACACAATAATACACGCTCAGTAACATGCCATAATCTACTCCACCTGTTGTCTATGCATCTCTGACCCCCTCTATCACCCCTCCCTCTACCCACTATCTCCTCCTCTCACTCCCTCTACTTCTCCCCTCCTCTCACTCCCCTTCTCCCAAAAGAGAGTTAGGTAGAGTTAGACCTAATGGAATCAAGGGATATGGGGAGAAGGCAGGAATGGGGTACTGATTGTGGATGATCAGCCATGATCATATTGAAGGGCTGGGCTGGATTGAAGGGCCGAATGGCCTAGTCCTGCACCCATTGTCTATGTATCTATGAATAAAGTCCTAGACTGCCCAGCAGGGACCAACAGAATCCATTGGAAGTTCTCACCCCCTATTAGACCACCACACCCTCATTAGAAGGTCTCACAGCCCACCAGACCCCATTGGACTCCAGCAGAACCCACCGGATGCCAGGCGAGACCACCACGTCCCATTAGAGGATCTCACGGCTCATCGCTTCCAACCAGATCCCACTAGAGACCATCAGAAGTTGTTTCTGTCCACCACATACCATTAGAATCTTTCCCTGACCAGTGGAAACCAACAGAATCCATTAGATGTTCTCACTGCACACTAGACTACCAGATCCCACCAGACACCAGTAGAGGCCTCTAGAGCTGGTAGAAGATCTTCATAACTTCCAGAGTCCATTAGAAGTTCTTCGTGGCCACCAGGGACCAACAGAATCAATTAAATGTTTTCCAGCAGATCCCACCAAACCTCACCAGAGACCAGGAGAGACCACCACATGCCCTTAGGTCTCACAGCACACCAGATTCCACGAGATCCCACCAGACACCAGAAGTGACCTCCACACCCCATTAGGTCTCATAGCCCAGCAGATCCCACCAAAATCCAGCAGAACCCACCAGAGACCAGGGGAGACCACCACTCATAATTAGAAGATCTCACAATAGACAATAGGACCATCAGAAGATTGTTCCTGATGTTGGGGAAGTCCAGGACACAGTTTAAGGATAAGGGGGGAGTCTTTTAGGTCCGAGATGAGAAAATCGTTTTTCACACAGAGAGTGGTGAATCTGTGGAATTCTCTGCCACAGAAGGTATTTGAGGCCAGTTCGTTGGCCATATTTAAGAGGGAGTTGGATGTGGCCCTTGTGGCTGAAGGGATCAGGGGGTATGGAGAGAAGGCAGGTACAGGATACTGAGTTGGATGATCAGCCATGATCATATTGAATGGCGGTGCAGGCTCGAAGGACTGAATGGCCTGCTCCTGCACCTAATTTCTATGTTTCTAGTTCCAGGAGGAGGCCATTCGGCCCTTCGAGCCAGCACCATCATTCAATGTGATCATGGCTGATCATCCCCAATCAGTACCCCGTTCCTGCCTTCTCCCCATATCCCCTGGTCTCACTAGGGCCCTGTACAACTGCAGAAGGACCTCTTTGCTCCGAAATTCGATTCCTCTTGTTATAAAGGCCAACATGCCATTCGCTTTCTTCACTGCCTGATGACCTGCATGCTTACTTTCATAGACTGATGTACAAGGTCCCTAGATCCCGTTGTACTTCCCCTTTTCCCAACTTGACGCCACTTAGATAGTATTTCCCAGCTTGACGCACTCACGGCCCACCAGTTCTCACCACAGACAAGGAGAGACCATCAGAAGTTATTTCAGTCCACCCCAGACCATGAGAATTGTTCCCTGGCCACCAGAAACCAACTGAATCCATTAGAAGTTCTCACTGCCCACTAGACTCCATCAGATTCCACCAGACCTCACCAGATCCCACCAGTAGTCTCAAGAAGCTGATAGTAGATCTCCATGACCACCGGAGTCCATTAGAGATCTCCATGACCACCGGAGTACCCTAACCCTAACCCTAACCCTGACCATCAGAATCCATTAGAAGTTCTCACCGCCTACTCGTCTCCACCAGATCCCACCAAACCTCACCAGAGACCAGGGGAGACCACCACAGACCCTTAGAAGGTGTCACAGCCCACCTTATCGCGCCAGACCATCAGATTCCACCAGAGACCAGGAGAGACCATCACAGGCCAATAGGAGGTCTCACAACCCACCAGACCTCACCAGATACAACCAGGGACCAGTGGAGGCCTCAAGATGCTGGTAGAGGTTCACCCTGACCGCCGGAGGCCATTGGAAGTTCTCCCTGACCACCAGTGACCAACATAATCCATTAGAAGTTCTCACTGCCTACCTTACTCCACCAGATCCCATCAGACCTCACCAGAGACCACTGCAGGTTATTAGAAGTTCTCGCAGCCCAACAGATACCAGCAGAACCCACCAGAGACCACCACCAACCATTAGAAAGTATCACAGCCAACTCAATGCTACCATACTCCAGGGGAGACCACCAGAAAATCTTCCTGTCCACCACAAACCATGGGAACCTTTCCCTGACCAACAGAATCCATGAGAAGGTCTCACAGTCCATCACTCAAATGGAGGCCGCCAGAAGCCCCCTGAGGGTCCCATCTATTGCCCGGCAGGTACCCTGATGGCCGTGAAGCTGATGGAGAAGGGGCGGACGGAGGTGAGGGGTTTCCTGAGGGAGTACAGCACTGGCCTGTTCCTCTCCCCCACCCCTTCATCACCTCCGCGTTTGGTATCGCCTTCGAGTCCAGCCAGCGTTACGCCTTCATGCAAGCGTTTGCCCCGATGGGTGACCTCTTTTACCTCATTCTACCTCTGGTAGGTGATGGAGAGAGGGAGAGGGAGAAAGAGAGGGAAAAGGGGAGAGAGGTAGGGGAAAGAGAGGGAGACGGAGGGAGGGTGAAGGAAGGGGGGGGGGAATGTGATCAAACCCTCATCGTGAATTACCCCGCTTTGCTCTTGCCCTGCCACTCCAATCCCTCCCCCTCTTGCCCTCTCTCCCTCCACTCTCTCTCTCTCCCTCAGGTAGGTATGCCACAGGCCGCAGCTAAGCGTTGTGGCCTACAGCTCTCCCTGGCCTTGGATCACCGCGATGTCAAGCCTGACAACGTTCTCCTCGAGTGCAGGCGCGTGAAACTCTCCCACTTCAGCCTGGTTCGCCGAGAAGGCCTCAGGCTTCGGCCTGGCGGTGACCGGTGACCTTACGCCCCTCCGGAAATTGTCCCCGGGGCGAGTGGGGCCCGCGTGGCTAGGCCCGAAGATGCCCGGCCTTCGGTGTGCTAATTTACATCCTACTGACCGGGAATTTCCCCTGGGATAGGGCCACAGGCCTCGATCTGCGCTTCCGGGCCTTCCATGCTTGACGAGATAGGCCGGAAGGCTCCAAACCCCCCCCTGAGTGGGCCAGGGTGGCCCTGGGGGCTAGCAGGATGCGGAAGAGCCTACTGGCCTTCGATCCTAAGGAGAGGGTCCCAGTAAAAGAGGTTTGTGATCATATTGGGAAGCGCTGGGTGGTTGCAGCCTGTACAAAAGGCCCAAAATTGGTTTGAAATCTACCTAGAGGCTTGGATTCCGGGCCTAAATTGAGTAAAACCTTGGCCTACAAGGCCATTTTCTGCTTCAGAAGAGGTCCATATTCATTTCATGGCCCTGTATCTGTCCCCACACTAATCCCACCTCCTCTCTTTCCCACCTATATCCGTGTATCCATACTAATCCCACCACCCACTCTTCCTCCACAGTCCTGTATTCCTGTATCGTCCCCACACTAATCCTACCGGGTTGGCATGTGCAGAAGATTTACGAGGATGTTGCCGGGACTCGAGGGGCCTGAGCTACAGGGAGAGGTTGGGGCAGGCTGAGACTCTATTCCTTGGAGCGCAGGAGGATGAGGGGTGATCTTATAGAGGTGTACAAAAAATCACCAGAGGAATAGATCGGGTAGATGCAGTCTCTTGCCCAGAGCAGGGGAATCGAGGACCATAGGACACTGGTTTAAGGTGAGAGGTGGGAACGGGGAAAAATTGAATAGGAACCTGAGGGGTATCTTTTCCACACAAAGGGTGGTGGCTGCCGGAGGAGGTAGTTGAGGCAGGGACTATCGCAACACTTGGACAGATACATGGATAGGACAGGTTTGGAGGGATGTGGGCCAAACGCAGGCAGCAGGTGGGACTAGTGTAGATGGGGCATGTAGGCCGGTGTGGACAAGTTGGGCTGAAGGGACTGTTTCCACACTATCACTCAATGACTAGTGTAGTTGGGGCATGTTGGCCTGTGTGGACAAGTTGGGCTGAAGGAAGGGCCTGTTCCCACACTGTATCACTCTATGACTAGTGTAGATGGGGAATGTTGGCCGGTCTGGGCAAGTTGGGCTGAAGGGCCTGTTTCCGCGATCTATCACTCTATAACTATCCATTAAATATTTTCTGGAGCGGAAAATGTGCTTGTTTCTTCATTTTAGAACTGGCTGGCAGACAGGAAGCAAAGAGTAGGAGTGAACGGGTCCTTTTCAGGATGGCAGACAGTGACTAGTGGGGTGCCGCAAGGCTCAGTGCTGGGACCCCAGCTATTTACAATATATATTAATGATTTGGACGAGGGAATTAAATGCATCATCTCGAAGTTTGCGGATGATACGAAGCTGGGGGGCAGTGTTAGCTGTGAGGAGGCTGCAAGGTGACTTGGATAGACTGGGTGAGTGGGCAAATGCATGGCAGATGCAGTATAATGTGGATAAATTTGGTGGCAAAAACAGGAAAGTAGACCATTATTTGAATGGTGACCGATTAGGAAAAGGGGAGATGCAACGAGACCTGGGTGTCATGGTACACCAGTCATTGAAAGTAGGCATGCAGGTGCAGCAGGCTGTGAAGAAAGCGAATGGTATGTTGGCATACATAGCAAAAGGATTTGAGTACAAGAGCAGGGAGGTTCTACTGCAGTTGTACAGGGTCTTGGTGAGGCCACACCTGGATTATTACGTACAGTTTTGGTCTCCTAATCTGAGGAAAATACATTCTTGCCATAGAGGGAGTACAGAGAAGGTTCACCAGACTGATTGCTGGGATGTCAGGACTTCCATATGAAGAAAGACTGGATAGACTCAGCTTGTACTCGCTGGAATTTAGAAGATTGAGGGGGGATCTCACAGAGACTTACATAATTCTTAAGGGGTTGGACAGGCTAGATGCAAGAAGATTGTTCCCGATGTTGGGGAAGTCCAGGACTGGGTGTCACAGTTTAAGGATAAGGGGGAAGTCTTTTAGGACCAAGATGAGAAAATCTTTTTTTCACACAGAGAGTGGTGAATCTGTGGAATTCTCTTCCACAGAAGGTATTTGAGGCCAGTTTGTTGGCTATATTTAAGAGGGAGTTAGATGTGGCCTTTGTGGCTAAAGGGATCAGGGGGTATGGAGAGAAGGCAGGTGCAGGATACTGAGTTAGATGATCAGCCATGATCATATTGAATGGCGGTGCAGGCACGAAGGGCCAAATGGCATACTCCTGCACCTAATTTCTATGTTAGTATAGATTCTCAGAGAGGCTGTCATGGTGGTGCAGCGGTAGAGTTGCTGCCTCACAGCGCCAGAGACCCGGGTTCCATCCTGACCACGGGTGCTGTCTGTACGGAGTTTGCACGTTCTCCCCGTGACCTGTGTGGGTTTTCTCCGGGTGCTCCGGTTTCCTCCCACACTCCAAAGACGTATGGGTTTGCAGGTTAAATGGCTTCTGTAAAGATTGTAAATTGTCCCCAGTGTGTTTGTGTGTGTAGGATAGTGTGAGTGTGCGGGGATCGCTGGTTGGCACGGACTCGGTGGGCTGAAGGACCTGTTTCCGCGCTGTATCTCTAAACTAAACTTGTGTGTGAATTGGCGATCACTGGTCGGCACGGACTCGGTAGGCCGAAGGGCCTGTTTCCGCGCTGTATCTGTAAACTAGACTAGTGTGTGAACGGGCGATCGCTGGTGGGGAACATTGTGTAAACAGGCCCTTCGGCCCAACTTACCCATACCGCCCAAGATGTCCCATCTACACTAGTCATACAGTGATACAGTGTGGAAACAGGCCCTTCAGCCCAACTTGCCACATCTACACTAGTCATTGATACAGCGTGGAAACAAGCCCTTCAGCCCAACTTGCCCACACCGGCCGACATGCCCCCATCTACACTAGTCATAGAGTGATACAGCACGGAAACAGGCCCAACTGGCCAACATGCCCCATCTACACCAGTCCCAACCTGTTGCCCGCGTTTGGCCCATATCTCTCCAAACCTGTCCTATCCATGTACCTGTCCAAGTGTTGTGATGGTCCCTGCCTCAACTACCTCCTCTGGAGGTGAGGAGTGGGGGAGCAGGCGGATAGAGGGAGCGGAGGGGGTAGGGTGGGGAAAGTGGTGGAGGTGAGGAGGGAGAATAGAAGGAGAGGAGGGGGTGTAGGGTGTGAGGGAGGGAGTGCTGGGGGATGAGTGGGAATGGAGGAGGAGAGTGGTGGGACAAGGGATGGCGAGTTAATGGAGGAGAGGAGGGGTTGAGGGGAGGAGGCAGAGGGGTGGATGGGGGGAGGGAGAGTAATGGAGATGGGGAATAGGGGACTGAAGAGGGAGAGTGAGATGCATTCACATTTTACAGGTTATTGCCATTTTGAACTTTAAAAATGTCGCAGTCACGTTCCCACTTGCCGGTCGCGCCTGTGCAGTTGGGGGCTATGGGTCAGTGGTGGAATATTGCCTTTGGGACAGGGTAAATACATAGTGTATATATATACTAAACTAAGTTGGACCCGTTGGTCCCATGTTCACATGGGAGGGCGGGTCACCCAACGCAATATTCCACCTCTGCACCAATTCCAATATTTCTGGAATTATAGCGCTTTCTGGAGCGCTAGTATGGGTGTTGTGGGCTGAAGTGATTGGTTTCCAGAGGGCTACTTGTGGGCCAAGTGGATTATTGGACTGGCAGCTCACTCACAACTGGTGGGCTGGCAGTTGACTGATGGGTATTCCTTGAAATTCCATTTCAAGCAGGGTGCAAGGCCACCAAATGCAGTTTCCTACCATTTCAAGCAGGGTGCAAGGCCACCAAATTCAAGTGCAGTTTCATGCCATTTCAAGCAGGGTGCAAGGCCACCAAATTCAAGTGGAGTTCCCTACCATTTCAAGCAGGGTGCAAGGCCACCAAATTCAAGTGCAGTTCTCTACCATTTCAAGCAGGGTGCAAGGCCACCAAATTCAAGTGCAATTCCCTACCATTTCAAGCAGGGTGCAAGGGCAACAAATTTAAGTGCAATTCAAGTCAAGTGAAGCCAAGTCAAGTTTTATTCGTCACTTGCACATACAGTGCAGTGAAATGAATTTGCCAGCAGCGGTACAATGAAAAAAGATCACACAATACACAATAAAAAATTAACACAAACATCCATCACAGCATTCATCACTATGGTGGAAGGCACAACATTTGGTCAGTCCTCCTCCATTTTCCCCCGTGGTCGGGACCTCAACCCTCCGCAGTCGCCGCTGCGGACATCCAGATGTGCAGACAAGGTAAGTCCTGAATCGGTGCCTCCCCATCGGAGACTGTGGCTTCAGGTTGGTGCAGCCGGAAGCACCGCAGACCGCAGGGCCGGCGGTCGGAGCTCCTCACTAGGGGTCCCCAGTGAGGGACCCCGCTCCTGACGGTAAGTCCACGCTGCGCCCATGGTAGAAGTTGGCCGTGGGCCGGCGGTCGGAGTTCTTCTCCTCTAGGGGTCCCCAACGAGGGATCCCATGCCCAGGACGCTCGCCCGCTCCACTACAAAAGAGTCCTCGCTGCGCCCGCTGCTGAAGCCCTGAGCGCATCTCCGGGAAAGGTCGCAACGATCCTCGATGTGAGGCCACGGGGAGGAGACATGGAAAAAGTTGCCTCTCCGTACTGCTGGCAGGGCTGCCGGCTCGCAGCGCCCCCACCGACCTGCAGGTCGGAAGGGGAGGAGACAGCAAGGGCTAACAGAATTGGGAGAATTCAATGTTCATGCCACCAGGATGCAGATTGCCCAAGCGGAATATGAGGTGCTGTTCCTCCAATTTGCGGTGTTGCTCACTCTGGCCGTGGATGAGGCGCAAGACAGAGAGGTCGGATATGGAATGGGGGGGGGGGGAGGGAGTTGAAGTGCTGAGCCACCGGGAGGTCAGGTTGGTTAGTGCAGACCAAGCGGAGGTGTTCGGTGAAACGATCGCCAAGCCTATGCTTGGTCTCACCGATGTAGATCAGCTGACATCTAGAGCAGTGGATGCAATAGATGAGGTTGGAGGGGGTTCAGGCGAACCTCTGTCGCACCAGGCGAACCTCTGTCGCACCGCTTGGGTCCTTGAATGGATGGTGGGTTTCTAAAATGTGTATATTTTAATGCTAGGAGCATTGTAAGAAAGATGGATGAACTTAGAGCCTGGATTGACACCTGGAAATATGATGTTGTGGCAATCAGTGACACATGGTTGCAGGAGGGCTGTGATTGGCAACTAAATATTCCAGGATTTCGTTGCTTCAGGTGTGATAGAATTGGAGGGACCAGAGGTGGAGGTGTTGCATTGCTTGTCAGAGAAGATATTACAGCAGTGCTTTGGCAGGATAGATTGGAGGGCTCGTCTATGGAGGCTATTTGGGTGGAACTGAGAAGTGGGAACGGTGTAGCAACACTTTTAGGGATGTATTATAGACCACCAAATGGGGAGCGAGAATTGGAAGAGCAAATATGTAAGGAGATAGTAGATATTAGTAGTAAGCACAAGGTAGTGATTGTGGGAGATTTAAAAAGGGTTCAAAGAATAAACCTAGCAATTATAGACCTGTTTGACGTCAGTGGTGGGCAAATTAATGGAAAGGATACTTAGAAATAATATATATAAGCATCTGGATAAACAGGGTCTGACCAGAAACTGTCAACATGGATTTGTGCCTGGAAGGTTATGTTTGACAAACCTTGATTTTTTTTTAAGAGGTTACGAGGGAAATTGATGAGGGAAAAGCAGTGGATGTTGTCTATATGGATTTCAGTAAGGCCTTTGACAAGGTTCCCCATGGAAGGTTGGTTAAGAAGGTTCAATCTTTGGGTGTTAATGGCGATGTAGCAAGATGGATTCAACAGTGGCTGAATGGGAGATGTCAGAGAGTAATGGTGGATGGCTGTTTGTCAGGTTAGAAGCCGGTGACCAGTGGGGTGCCTCAGGGATCTGTGTTGGGTCCACTGTTGTTTGACATGTACATCAATGATCTGGATGATGGGGTGCAAAATTGGATAAGTAAGTATGCAGATGATACTAAGATAGGTGGTGTTGTGGATAATGAAGTAGATTTTCAAAGTCTACAGAGAGATTTGGGCCATTTGGAAGAGTGGGCTGAAAGATGGCAGATGGATTTTAATGCTGATAAGTGTGAAGTGCTACATCTTGGCAGGACAAATCAAAATAGGACGTACATGGTAAATGGTAGGGAATTGAGGAATGCTGTGGAACAGAGGGATCTAGGAATAACTGTGCATAGTTCCCTGAAGGTGGAATCACATGTAGATAGGGTGGTAAAGAAAGCCTTTGGTGTGCTGGCCTTTATAAATCAGAGCATTGAATATAGGAGTAGGGAAGTAATGTTAAAATTGTACAAGGCATTGGTAAGAACAATTCTGGAGTATGGTGTACAATTTTGGTCGCCTAATTATAGGAAGGATGTCAACAAAATAGAGAGAGTACAGAGGAGATTTACTAGAATGTTGCCAGGGTTCCAGCAACTATGTTACAGAGAAAGGTTGAACAAGTTAGGTCTTTATTCTTTGGAGCGCAGAAGGTTAAGGGGGGACTTGATTGAGGTCTTTAAAATGATGAAAGGGATAGACAGTGTTGACGTGGATAAGCTTTTCCCATTGAGGGTAGGGAAGATTCAAACAAGAGGGCATGACATGAGAATTAAGGGACAGAAGTTTAGGGGTAACTTGAGGGGGAACTTCTTTACTCAGAGGGTGGTGGCTGTGTGGAATCAGCTTCCAGCAGAAGTGGTGGAGGCAGGATCGATTTTAACATTTAAAAGTAAAGTGGATAGGTATATGGACGTGAAGGGAATGGAGGGGTATGGTCTGAGTGCAGGTAGATGGGACTAGGGGAAAACAAATGGTCGGCCTGGACTGGAAGGGCCGAGAGGGCCTGTTTCTGTGCTGTAATTGTTGTATGGTTATATGGTTAATAACAATAAAAATAGTATGCTATACTATTATATTGTGTGTTACATTCTTTTATATTTTTATAGCGTTACTGCAGATACACAAAACACACTTTAACATTATAACACTATATAATACTAGATAACGATATAATACATTATAACACAAAATAACACATTCTAATACGCTATTGCACACGACAATACTATGATACACTTTAACACAGTGTAACACACATTACAATATAATATAACAACAAAATACACTATAATACAATCACACTACACCCAATAACATTATTATACACCATCTTGCATTTAACAGACTATAACACAATAACACACTACATTATATTATAATCTATGTAATACACTATCACTCAATATAATACACTATAGCATACTATATATAATACTATAACTAATGCACTAATAGATAACGTCTAGCACTAAAGCTATAATAATATAACTCGCGATAATAACACTATCATTACAGTGTAGCACTATGAAACAATACCAAACAGTATCAAACACTACAATACACCCACCAATACACTATAAAACACGATAACATGTTATAATACATTAGAATCCCATGATACGCTATATACACTATAATACTATATGCACCATAATACAGGAAATCGATATAACACATCCTATAACACATTATCACAGTTTAACACTTAATTATACACTGTAACACACAATAATACATTATAACAAAACTATACACGCTATAACACGCAACAATGCACTGTTAGTACATTATGACACTACAATGCACTATAACACAGAATAACTCGTTCTACCACATTGCAATATACTATAACGCATTAGAATACATTACACGACTAAAATACACTATAACGCAATATAACACATTTTAACATCGTATAACACGCTATAACACAATATAACAAACTGTAATGCACTAAAACAATACAATATAAAATATACACATTTTAACACTTTCATATTGTAACACCCTGTAATGCACTATAACATTATAATACGTTGGCACCCTATAATACACAATTATGTTTATTATACTACACTGTAACTCCCTATGCTAAAATACACGTAAATACAGGAAATACTGTATAACACGCTATAACACACCATAAAACGCAATACAACACAACATATTATGATATTCTGTAATACAATATCATTATAATTAGAATAACATACACAAATAACAATAATACACTATGATAAACTATAGCAAACTATCTAGGTAGTATTCTATACCGTTTTATAGTGTTATAATGTTACAGCAGATTCTATTGAGTTAAGTGGTGTTCATATAACCATATAACAATTACAGCCCTCTCGGCCCTTCCAGTCCCATCTACCTGCACTCAGACCATACCCCTCCATTCCCCTCACGTCCATATACCTATCCACTTTACTTTTAAATGTTAAAATCGATCCTGCCTCCACCACTTCTGCTGGAAGCTCATTCCACACAGCCACCACCCTCTGAGTAAAGAAGTTCCCCCTCACGTTACCCCTAAACTTCTGTCCCTTAATTCTCATGTCATGCCCTCTTGTTTGAATCTTCCCTACCCTCAATGGGAAAAGCTTATCCACGTCAACTCTGTCTATCCCTTTCATCATTTTAAAGACCTCAATCAAGTCCCCCCTTAACCTTCTGCGCTCCAAAGAATAAAGACCTAACTTGTTCAACCTTTCTCCGTAATATAGTTGCTGGAACCCTGGCAACATTCTAGTAAATCTCCTCTGTACTCTCTCTATTTTGTTGACATCCTTCCTATAATTAGGCGACCAAAATTGTACACCATACTCCAGAATTGTTCTTACCAATGCCTTGTACAATTTTAACATTACTTCCCTACTCCTATATTCAATGCTCTGATTTATAAAGGCCAGCACACCAAAGGCTTTCTTTACCACCCTATCTACATGCGATTCCACCTTCAGGGAACTATGCACAGTGCACACATCGGAAGTGGGGAAGTTCCTATGCACACATCGGAAGTGGGGAAGCTGCTAGAGTCAGTTATTAAAGGTGGGATAGCAGTACATTTGGAAAGTGGTGAAATCATTGGACAAAGTCAGCATGGATTTACGAAAGGTAAATCATGTCTGACGAATCTTATAGAATTTTTCGAGGATGTAACTAGCAGAGTGGATAAGGGAGAACCAGTGGATGTGTTATATCCAGACTTTCAGAAGGCTTTTGACAAGGACCCACATAAGAGATTAGCATACAAACTTAAAGCACACGGTATTGGGGGTTCAGTATTGATGTGGATAGAGAACTGGCTGGCAGACAGGAAGCAAACGGGTCCTTTTCAGAATGGCAGGCAGTGACGAGTGGGGGACCACAAGGCTCACTGCTGGGACCCCAGCTATTTATAATATAATTGATTTGGATGAGGGAATTGAATGCAACATCTCCAAGTTTGCGGATGACACTAAGCTGGCGGGTAGTGTGAGGAGGATGCTAGGAGGCTGCAAGGTGACTTGGATAGGCTGGGTGAGTGGGCAAATGCATGGCAGAAGCAGTATAATGTGGATAAATGTGAGGTTATCCACTTTGGCGGCAAAAACAGGAGGGTAGACTATTATCTGAATGGTGGCAAATTAGGAAACGGGGAGATGCAACGAGACCTGGGTGTCATGGTACACCAATGATTGAAAGTAGGCATGCAGGTGCAGCAGGCAGTGAAGAAAGCTAATGGTATGTTAGCATTCATAGCGAAAGGTGTTGAGTATAGGTGCAGGGAGGTTCTACTGCAGTTGTACGGGGTTTTGGTGAGACCACACCTGGAGTATTGCGTACAGTTTTGGTCTTCAAATCTGAGGAAAGACATTCTTGCCATAGAGGGGGTACAGAGAAGGTTCACCAGACTGATTCCTGGGATGTCAGGACTTTCATATGAGGAAAGACTGGATAGACTTGACTTGTACTCGCTAGAATTTAGAAGACTGAAGGGGGGGGGGGGGGGGGGGGGGGGGGGGGGATCTTATAGAAACTTACAAAATTCTTAAGGGGTTGGACAGGCTAGATGCAGGAAGATTGTTCCCGATGTTGGGGAAGTCCAGAACAAGGGGTCACAGTTTAAGGATAAGGGGAAATTCCTTTAGGACCAAGATGAGGAATACATTTTTCACACAGAGAGTGGTGAGTCTCTGGAATTCTCTGCCGCAGAAGGTTGAGGCCAGTTCATTGGCTATATTTAAGAGGGAGTTAGATGTGGCCCTTGTGGCTAAAGGGATCAGGGGGTATGGAGAGAAGGCAGGTACAGGATACTGAGTTGGATGATCAGCCATGATCATATTGAATGGCAGTGCAGGCTCGAAGGGCCGAATGGCCTACTCCTGCACCTATTTTCTATGTTTTCATTGGAACTGTTGTGGTACAATGCTGAGAGCTATATTCTGCTCTCTGGTACATTTCTCTTTGTTCAACCTTCTGTACTGATGTATGGGTTAATTGTCTGCATGTTTAGTGTTGTCTGCATGTTTAGTGTTATCTGATGTGAATGGATTGCACGTACACAACAGCTTTCCACTGTACCTCACCACATGTGACAACAATAAACCTAAACTACCACAACTCATTACCCCTCTCACTGATCTTACATTTCTCATTCTTTGCACCATTTTGCCTCCTTGGTGCCCATAACCCCTCGGCTGTTGCTCTACCCTGGTCTGATCCTCAGAGAAAACCCACCCCTACTCACAGCCCCAAGTTATAACCCTTTCTTGAAGCCTGCAACCTACCCCACTAACCACTTAAACTCCCTTGCCGATTAAACCCATATGGAGGCACATGGAACTGCAGGAGCTGCTTTACAAAGAAAGACACAAAGTGCTGGAGTAACTCAGCGGGTAGGCAGCATTTCTAGAGTATTTTCCTCAACCATCCTCAATCCAAGGGTGAAGTCTGAAGAAGGGCCTCAACCTGAAATGTCACCTATTTCTTTTTTCCAGAGATGCTGCCTGACCTGCTGAGCTACTCCAGCATTTTGTGTCTATCAATCCAAGGGGGATTATTGTCCACTGTTGAACAAACTACCGCCCTCTCCAAAAGCTGGCTGCAGGGTTAATGAGGACAAGCAATGAGGTGTGAGAGGGCTTGGTACCTGAGGATGTGTCTCTCACTCGGACAGAAGATGGTTCCTGGGTGGATTCTCCAGTCGATGATCCCTGGGTCTGTTTCCCTGTCGACATCTGGTGATCTGAAATAATGGAACAGAGAAACAGGAGTGTGACAACACCACAACAGGTCATCAGACTGGAAAAAGAGGTTTGGAACTAAAGGACTGGAAGCATCATCCAGTCTCTCATCACCTACTCTCCTTTCAAAACATGTCTCACTCCACGTGACTCCCCCACTCTGAGTTGGGGTGAATTTCAACGACTGACCACAGAACCATAGATCATAGAGCATGTAAACAGACCCTGGTACCCAACTCGTCCATCTCGACGCATCTAAACGTCTCCGATTTGCCCCCCTTTAGCCCATATCTGTCTAAATCTTTCCTGCCCGTGTACCTGTTCATGTACCTGCCTCAAGTACCATCTCAAACACTCATTCCATTACCCACCATCCTCTGATGGCAGTTTTCTGGCTGAAAGGCCCTCAGCATTGAATTTACCAATTCCTATCATGATTAAACACATCTCAATTTGAATACCCATTAACCTCCTGCGGTCTAAGCAATAGTCATAGCTCGCCCAATCGATTCTCTATAGCTCAGGCCCTCGAGTCCCGGCAACACCCCTCTAAATTCTCTCCACACTCGTTCCAGCTTAGTGATGTCCTTCCTGGAACAGGGTGACCAAAACTGGATATGATGCCCCAAGTGTAGCCTCACCAACATCTTGTACAACTGCAAAGGCATATCTAAACGTTTATACTCAATAACTTGACTGATGAAGGTCACTGTACTAAAAGCCCACTTGACCAACCTATCCACCTGTTACACCACTTTCAGAGTACTATGTACCTACACCCCTAGATCACACTGCTCTATAACACTTCCCAGGCCTCTACCCTTCACTGTGAAGCCCCCTCCCTCGTTTGATTTCCCAAAACAAAATTGGTGGAGGTGGGAAGACTGTTAAAGTTACAGCAGGATATAGATTAGCTACAGAAATGTGTGTATAAAGCGCAAATGGACTTTAATCTAAGTCTGAAGAAGGGTCTCGACCCGAAACGTCGCCTATCTCCTTCGCTCCTTAGATGCTGCTGCACCCGCTGAGTTTCTCCAGCATTTTGTGTAACCCTAAGCATGTGTGAGGTTCTGCACTTTGGGAGTTCAAATATAGAGGGGAACATATGGCATTAATGTCAATAAGAGCATAGATATAAAGGTTCTAAGTCAGTAACAACATTAACGTGGCAACACAGAAGATGCAGTGATAAAAAGAGGCATTTGGTATGTTTCCCTTCATCGCTTGAGGCAGGGAGTATAAGAGTCAGGATGCTATGTTGCAGTTATATGGAGCTTTGATTAGGCTGCATTTGGAGGATTTTTTGTCATACTAGTAACTCCATTACAGCTAGGCTATGGAGGCCACCGAGAGGAAACAGACGGGCTTTACCAGAATGCTGCCTGGATTAGAGCATGTTATGCTATGAGGAGAGGTTGGAGAAATCTGGTTTTCTCTGGGTTGTTGAGGGCAAGACGGAAGTAAATACAATTATGAGGCATCGATAGAGTAGCCGTTCAGAATGGTTTCCCCATGATGGAAATGTCAAAAACAGGAGAGAATGGTTGGAACGTGGGAGGAGCAAAGTTTAAAGGAGATCAAGCTGCCAGAGGAGGTGGCTGAGGCTGGGATTATCCCAACATTTAAGAAACAGTTAGACAGGTACATGGTTAGGACAGGTTGAGAGGGACATGGGTCAAATGCTGGCAGGTGGGACGTGTAGTTGGGACATGTTGGCCGGTGTTGGCAAGTTGGGCTGAAGGGACTGTTTCCATGCTGTATCACTCTATGACTAGTGTAGCTGGGACATGTTGACCGGTGTGGGCAAGTTGGGCTGAAGGGCCTGTCTCCATGCTGTATCACTCTATGACTAGTGTAGCTGGGACATGTTAGCCGGTGTGGGCAAGTTGGGCTGTAGGGCCTGTTTCCACACTGTATCACTATGACTAGTGTAGCTGGGACATGTTGGCCAGTGTGGGCAAGTTGGGCTGAAGGCCTGTTTCCACGCTGTATCACTCTATGACTCTAGGTCACGCATCTCCCCTTTAACATTATCCACTCCTCAAACACCGCACTTCCTTGTTCATCCTTGACTCACTCGAAGGGACTCTCTCCTCCCCCCACACCAACTCCTCACCTCCCTCCGTGCCACACTGACTCTGTCCCCACCCCTTGCTCTCTCCTCTCCATAACCTTTCACCTCCCCCGCACTCACTCCTCCCCCCACGGCGCTGTCTCTTGACAGTAACTTTTAAACATTTTTTGGTTACACACATAGTTTAGCTTGCCATTATGTTAGACATGTACATTGTGGTCCCATGGGCCTGTTCCTGTGCTCTACTGTTCTATGTTCCAGTTGCTTTTAATAGTTTTTTGGTTAGGCACATGGTAACGCAGGAACTGGAGTTACCATGTTACCATGGATATATGTATCCAGAGGCCAGTTTAATTTGGCATCATGTGCGGATATTGTGGGCCAAATGACCTGTTCCTGTGCTGTCCTGTTCTACGTGTCATACTCCCCACCACTGATAACTGAGCTTGCAGACACTGCTGGGTCACTGGTCAAACCCTGACCACAGTCTCCAGTCGTTGCTCCCTAGGGTTCCTGAGTTGTGTCCGGCGTTGGATCTTGGAGAAAGGGGGAGGGCACGGAGGGTGAGAAAGTAAAAACACACGAAATAGCACATCAGGAGGGAAGTCATCTGCAGATGGGAAGAGTCAGCAATCCGTGCTAACACCAAGTCTCACAGATCACACATCTTGCCTTGAACATTACACACTCCTCAATATGGCCCAGCCACTCTTCAAAATTCCTTCTTGACTCTCTCCTCCCTCCACACCTCATCCCCACCCCCGAGTCACATGACTCCCACCCCACCCTCTCACCTCCCCCCGCCCCGTGCTCTCCTCCCCCACCCTGCACTCTCCTCCCTCTGCCCCTGACCTCTCCCCCCTCTGGCCCTGACCTCTCCCCCACACCACGCTCTCTTTTACCCACCCCATGCACTCTCCTCCCACCCTGTGCTCCTTCCACCCCCGCCCTGCGCTCTCACCTCCCTCTGGCCCTGACCTCTCCCCCCACACCACACTGTTCCCCCATCCCACATTCCCTCCTCCCATCCCATTACCCCTCCCCCCACACCACTCTCCCTTATACCTACTGCTCAGTCTCTCCCCCACCCTACACTCTCTCCTGCCGCTGCACCCCACACTCTTCCTGCCCCAACCCATACTCTCCTCCCCCCCCCCCCCCACTTCAAACCTTTTTCCACCCCAACCCCACACTCCTGAGTCACCCTCCCCTACTCTCCCCCCACTGTCCCAACAACCCTTCCCTCCATACCTGAGCTTGTACCTGGTTCTGGGACGGTGGACAAATCCTCCTGGGGTTGGGCTGTTGTTTCCTGGGGTTCCCCAGTTGGTACGGAGTGTGGATCTGTAATAAAGTGTGGACATACAGTGGGTGTAGTGGGGGAATAATCCAGCAGCTCTGTGGGATGGAAGGAGACTGAAGTACATGGTGACAACAGATTCTGGTGACACGAATTGTCCAGCCCTTTCCTGCACCGTGTATCCTGACCCCCTCCCACCTTGTATTGCCCCTCCCCCACTCCTTGTCTCCCCTCACTCAACTCACTCCTAATCCCACTTTACACTCCCCCAACACCACACACCCTCCACTCCACCCCCCCTCGCTCAACGCTCCTTCCTCCCCCCACCCCCGCTCCTTCCTCCCCACCCCCCCCTTCCTCCCCCCATCCTCCCCACCCACCCTCTATCCTCCCCACCCACCCTCTATCCTCCCCCTCAATCCTCCTCTATCCCCCCCCTCAATCCTCCCCTACCCCCCCCTCAATCCTCCCCCACCCCCACTCTTTCCTCCCCAACACCCTCATCCCACACCTCCCCCCAAACCAATCTCCATCCAGCCTCGTCCCTCGCTCCACTTCACCCACCAACCCCGTTGCAGGCTCTCCTCATCCCCAGCCCAACCCTCCTCCCAAACCCCACCCCCCCTCTCTCCCCCCCAACCCATCCCATCCTCTCCGCACCCACACTCTACCCCCCCCCTTATTCAGATCCCTTCCCCCCGCTCCAGACCCCCACTCCCCGCTCCAGACCCCACTCCAGACCCCTCCCCACTACAAACCCACTCCACCCCCCTCCCCCACTCCAGCCCCCCCTCCCCACTACTAACTCCTTCCCCCCCCACTATAGACCCTCCCCCACTCCCTCCCCAGACTGTCCACCCCCATTCCCACAATGTGTCCTCCCCATCTCGCAATCCCTCCATCTCCCAACAGATATTTCCACCTCACACCCCCTCCTCACCACATTCAGACCCTCCCACCCCGCTGCTCCTCCCACCACACTTGTCCCCCCTGCACCCGCTCCACACCCTCTCCTCCCACATAATCAAGACTCCCTGCACCCCCATTCCAGACCCCCCCCCAGATGCCCCCCTCCCTCCACTCCACCCCTCCACCTTGTCCCAACGACCCCTCCCTCCATACCTGAGCTTGTACCCTGTTCTAGGACGTGGACATATCCTCCTGGGGTTGGGCTGTTGTATCCTGTAATAAAAGCGTGGACAGGACAGTGGGTGTTGTAATGGGGAATCCAGCAGCTCCTTCCCCAAGGACGGCATGGTGGCACAGCAGTGCAGTTGCTGTCTTATTGGGCCTGTCCCACTCAGGCAGCTTTTCAGGCGACTGCCGGTGACGGTCAAGTTGCTGGTAGTTGCCTGATAAAACTGGCAACTCGAATGGCGACTGTCAGAGTGGAACACACGCACACACACATCCTTCACCAGCCCGTTATGCAGGCGGGGACAGGGCAGCGGGGGAGCGCTGTCTGAGTGAAATTCACACGGTGTAAAACCAATGTGATACAGACACACACTGCGATGAACAGGAAGAGTCGCGCTGTCATTAAGACGGTGGAAGCACAGTGTACGGTAAGTCCTTTAATAGAGGGGGAGAGGGCAGGTTAGAGGGGGGGAGATGGAATGGGGGAGACAACATTTAAGAAGCCAGAGGTACATGGTTGTGAAGTTTGGCGGACATTTAACATTACCGGTTGGTTATCCTTGGTTCCGAAAACTACTGCTTCCCTTTTTTTTTCCCCAATGAGCCAATGAGCCAACCCACTAGGACCACCTGGCGACCCACCAACGGCACAAGAATTCTCGCTATTCTCCAAGGCGGTTTCATTCTGGTTGCCGCTAATTTTTCAACATGTTAAAATTCACGGCGACCATAATGAGGCCGTGACTTTCCCAGAATGCGGGAACGATAATGAAGGCGACTCCCCGGCAACCACCTGCGAACATGTGGAGACGCTGGACTTAGGGGTTGCAGGGCCCAATTGGGAACAATTATGGTGAGCCCCAAGCTCCCAGCCAAGGGCTGTAGAATCATAGAAATACAAATAAAGTCTATTATATAATACTTTATATCTCTATGGTAGAATGGAAGGTAATCAAAATGTGTGTTTTAAAAGTGCCTGCGAGTTAATGGACCAAACAGATCTAAGCTACATTTTAATATAAAATTGCACACATGTAAGCCTACAAGTAACAAACAAAATGTATGGATCACCTCTGAAAAGTATATAGTTACAATATCACTTGTTTTAGTGACTGTGAAATGAAAACAAAATAATTAACAAAATTCTGGAAAACCAATAACTATTGGAGAAAAACCAGTCCAGGCATTAAATCCTAACTCAGATATGTGTGTGTGTGTGTATGTGTGTTAGTTGTCTGTGCATTATGTGTGTGTGTGTGTGTGCGTGTGTGTGGCAGTGATGGAAATGGTGGGGGGGGGGGTACGCATTATTATTCAGACTGAGTCACGGAAAAGAGGAACAAGAGATATGGACGGTACTATTTCCTTCCCTCCATAGATGCTGCCTCACCCGCTGAGTTTTTTCAGCATTTTTGTCTACCGCAAAACGTCAATGATTCCAGGAATGCCGAGAGAGATGAGATAGGGAGCAGGAGAGAAACAGAGCGAGAGCGAGCGAGGGAGAGAGCGGAAGACAGAGACACAACGTGGGTTGGTAGGTAAATTGAATGACTAACCTGCTGCACACCAAGAAGAAACCCTCAATCATGATGGTGAGATTTCAGAAATTCTCAATGTGTCATCAATGCATCGATCTACATTCCTCAGTAAATGTAATTGTGTTTTGAACAAGTATTAATGACGCAGCGTGAATTGTATTCAAAGGAACGCAGCGTCATTAATTTTTAAAGAAGGAACTGCAGATGCTGGAGAATCGAGGGTACACAAAAAGCTGGAGAAACTCAGCAGGTGCAGCAGCATCTAAGGAACGAAGGAGATAGGCGACGTTTCGGGTCGAGACCCTTTTTCAGACTGGTCAGGGATCAGGGAAATGAGAGATATAGACGGTGATGTGGAGAGATAAGGAACAATGAATGAAAGATATGCAAAAAAGTATCGATGATAAAGGGAACAAGCCAATGTAAGCTGTTTGTGGTTGTGAAATGAGAAGCTGGTGCGATGGGGTGGGGGAGGGAGATAGAGATAGAGGATGCCAGGGCCCGAGGGCTCAGCAAGGGTTAACCAGAATTGAGAAAATTCAATATTCAAGCCCAAAGGATGCAGACTCCCCAAGCGGAATATGAGGTGCTGTTCCTCCAGCTTGCGGTGTTGCTCACTCTGGCCGTGGAGGAGGCCCAGGACCGAGAGGTCGGATGTGGAATGGGAGGGGGAGTTGAAGTGCTGAGCCACCGGGAGGTCGGGTTGGTTATTGCGGACCGAGCGGAGGTGTTCGGCGAAGCCGATCGCCAAGCCTCCGCTTGGTCTCACCGATATAGATCATTTGGCATCTGGAGCAGCGGATGCAGTAGATGAGGTTGGAGGAGGTGCAGGTGAACCTCTGTCGGACCTGGAAGGACTGCTTGGGTCCCTGAAAGGAGTGGAGGGGGGAGGTGAAGGGACAAGTGTTGCATTTCTTGCAGTTGCAAGGGAAAGTGCCCGGGGAAGGGGTTAGAGTGGGAGGGGAGGGAAGAATTGACAAGGGAGTTGCGGAGGGAGCGGTCTTTGCGGAAGGCAGACAGGGGGGAGATGGGAAGATGTGGCGGGTGGAGGAGTCACGTTGGAGGTGGCGAAACTGGCGGAGGACTATATGTTGTATTTGCCGGCTGGTGGGGTGAAAGGTGAGGACCAGGGGGACTCTGCCCTGTTTGTGGGGGAATGGGGAGCGAGGGCAGTGTTGCGGGGTATGGAGGAGACCCTGGTGCGAGCCTCATCAATAGTGGGGGAGGGGAATCCCCGTTCTCTGAAGAATGAGGCCATTTGTGATGACCTGGTGTGGATTCTTGTTCAAAACACAATAACATTTACTGAGGAATGTGGATCGATGCATTGATGACACATTGAATAACTACTTGTTAACTACTGTCTGTTAACAAATGCTACAGTAGTAGTTAACGAATCGTTTGTGTCTGATGGCCGCGCAGCGGTTGTTATCCATGTTCATTTTGTAAAAAAATCCATATGGCGAATGTTTTCTTTAAATCTTTATTTAACAAAGCAAATTTGTATTTTCCTACGAAATACGGAAAATTAGCGCAGGCTTCCCCTTAGGCGCGGCGCCCAATTGGGAGAACTCGGTCCAATCGGCTTAAGGCCGGCCCTGACGCCAGAGTCTCCTGCAGTCGCCTCAGTGGCGCCAGAGATCCTGCGATCCTGCTGTCTGCATGGAGTTTGTACATTCTCCCCGTGACCTGCGTGGGGTTTCTAATGGATCGCTCGGTTTCCCCCCCACACTCAAATCTACAGGGTTATAGGTATATTAGCTTGGAATCACTAGAAAATTGTCCCAAATATGCGGGAATTGCTGCTAGGTACGGATTCGATGGGCTGAAGGGCCTGTTTCCGAGCTGTACCTCTAAACTAAACTAAAATTCCCTCTCCACCAACTCCAGCCTCCCCACCCTCCTTCTCACTTTACTCTCCCTGCCATCACCACACTCCTTCGAACCTCGCACCCCTCCCTCCCTCACCCTGTGCTTCATCCTTCCTCCACCCCACACATCTGACAAAGGGGACTATGAAGGCATGAGAGGGGAGCTGGCCAAGGTAGACTGGAAAGGGATCCTAGCAGGAATGACGGTGGAACAGCAATGGCAGGAATTTCTGGGCATAATCCGGAAGACGCAGGTTAATTTCATTCCAAAAAGGAAGAAAGATTCTAAGGGGAGTAGGAGGCAACCGTGGCTGACAAGAGAAGTTAGGGATAGAATAAAACTAAAATAAAAGATGTATGACAGCAAAGAGTAGCCAGAAGCCAGAGGATTGGGAAACTTTCATAAGACAACAGAAGGAAACAAAACGGGCAATACGGGCTGAAAAGGTGAAGTATGAAATGAAGCTGGCCAGGAATATAAAGAAGGACAGTAAAAGCTTCTTTAGATATGTTAAGGGGAAAAGAGTAGCAAAGTCACACGTGGGTCCCTTGAAGGCAGACGTGGGTGAAATTATTATGGGCAACAAAGAAATGGCAGAAGAGTTGAATAGGTTCTTCGGATCTGTCTGCACCAAGGAAGACACAAACAATCTCCTAGATGCACTGGAGGACAGAGGAACTGAAAGATATTTTCATTAGGTGAGAAATAGTATTGGGTAGGCTAATGGGACTGAAGGATGATAAATCCCCTGGGCCTGATGGTCTGCATCCCAGGGTCCTCAGGGAGGTGGCTCTAGAAATAGTGCCAACGTTCAATAGATTCAGGATCAGTTCCTGTGGATTGGAGGATAGCTAATGTTATCCCACTTTTCAAGAAAGGAACGAGAGAGAAAACGGGGAATTACAGACCAGTTAGCCTCACTTCGGTGGTGGAAAGATGCTGGAGTCAATTATTAAAGAGGTAATAATGGGGCATTTGGATAGCAGTAAAAGGATTAGTCCAAGTCAACATGGATTTATGAAAGGGAAATCATGCTTGACTAATCTGCTGGAGTGTTTTGAGGATGTGACAAGTAAAATGGATGAAGGGGAGCCAGTGGATGTAGTGTATCTAGAAAGCCTTTGATAAGGCTTTTTTCAGAAAGCCTTTGATAAGGTCCCGGATGGGAGACTGGTGACTAAAATTAGAGCACATGGTATTGGGGGTAGGGTGTTGACATGGATAGAAAATTGGTTAGCAGAGAGTAGGAGTGAGTGGGTCCTTTTCAGAATGGCAGGCAGTGGCGGGTGGAGTGCCGCAAGGCTCGGTGTTGGGGCCGCAACTGTTTACCATATATATTAATGATTTGGAAGAGGGAATTAGGAGCAGTACTAGCATGTTTGCGGATGACACAAAGCTGGGTGGCAGTGTGAACTGTGAAGAGGATGTTAGGAGGTTGCAGGGTGACCTGGACAGGTTGAGTGAGTGGGCAGATGCAGTATCTATATTACTAAAAGTCTGATCTTGACCCCTTTTGGCTCGCTGCGCTGTGATTTCCGAGAGAACGCTGCCACCTATGGCCATCATTTTTGGCCAGCTCGCTCAGAGCACCCCTCCGCCTTCCTGGACCAGAGGATTTTACCCATCGATGAAAAATCAGAGAGATATTAATATTTTTTTAAATCCCCATTCTCTCTGCTGCCCCCGCTGGAGGGAGGGGGAGGGACTATAATACCAGGAAGTGGTGTGCCTCACTCAGTCTTTGCAAGATGGAGCAAGCCAGAATGTCACGTCTCTCTGTGCTCTGAATAGCACTGAACATGTCTACTCAACTGTGAGTGCTCTGAATGTGGTTTGAAAATGAAAATATGGTTGGTTTGAAAAAGGCACTGCCTGCAAATGTTTGTATGGGTGCTTTGGGCTGAAGTTAAAAGGCACTACTGCAATGGTGGCTTGGGTGCTTTGGCTAAATTCCTGTTTGCACTGTATATTGATTTTAGATAAAACGCTACCACTTACGGCTATGATTTTTGGCCATCTTACTCAGTCCCCCTCTGCTCAGCAGGTGCAGAGGATTCTTCCCATCAATGAAAAATAAAAGGTGTTATTAGTGTTTTAAAAATGTTGAGAATCTCTCTCCTGTAAATCACGCCATGAAGGCCACACCTTTTCCGGTGGGAGTGGGAGGGATTATAAAACCCAGAAGTGTGGGTGTGGCTCAGTCTTTGCATGATGGGGGGGGAAGAGGTTTTATGGTGGTTTCACCCTGCATGAAATGGTATGAAACTGCATTTGAATGTGGTGGCCTTGCACTCTGCTTGAAATGGTATGAAACTGCACTTGAATATGGTGGCCTTGCACCCTGCTTGAAGTGGTTGGAAACTGCACTTGAATTTGGTGGCCTTGCACCCTGCTGAAAGTGGTAGGAAACTGCACTAGAATTTGGTGGACTTGCACCCTGCTCGAAGTAGTAAGAAACTGTCCTTTAATTTGGTGGCCTTACACCCTGCTTGAAATGGAATTTCAAGGAATAGTCATGAGTCAACTGCCAGCCCACCAGCTGTGAGTGAGTGAGCTGCCAGCACATCAGGCTTGAGGGACTGAGCTGCCACCCCAAGAACCCATACCAGCGCTCCAGAAAGCCCCCCCACTGGCCACCAATATTGGAATTGGTGGAGAGGTGGAATATTGCATTGGGGGACCAGCCCTCCCGTGTGAACATGGGACCCAACGGGTCCCACTTAGTCTAGTAATATAGATAAATGTGAGGTTATCCACTTTGGCGTCAAAAACAAGGGGGCAGATTATTATCTCAATGGGGTTAGTTTAGGTAAGGGGGAGGTGCAGCGAGACCTGGGTGCCCTTGTACACCAGTCACTGAAAGTTGGCGTGCAGGTACAGCAGGCAGTGAAGAAAGCTAATGGAATGTTGGCCTTCATAACAAGAGGGTTTCAGTATAGGAGTAAAGAGGTTCTTCTGCAGTTGTATAGGGCTCTGGTGAGACCACATCTGGAGTATTGTGTACAGTTTTGGTATCCTAATTTGAGGAAGGACATCCTTGTGATTGAGGCAGTTCAGCATAGGTTCACGAGATTGATCCCTGGGATGGCAGGACTGTCATATGAGGAAAGATTGAAAAAACTAGGCTTGTATTCACTGGAGTTTAGAAGGATGAGGGGGAATCTTATAGATAGAAACATATAAAATTATAAAAAAGCACTGGACAAACTAAATGCAGGAACAATGTTCCCAATGTGTGGCGAGTCCAGAACCAGGGGCCACAGTCTTAGAATTAAGGGGAGGTCATTTAAGACTGAGGTGAGAGAGTTGTGAATTTAGAAACATAGAAAATAGGTGCAGGAGTAGGCCATTCGAGCCTGCACCGCCATTCAATATGATCATGGCTGATCATTTCAACTCAGTATCCTGTACCTGCCTTCTCTTCATACTCCCTTTAGCCACATCTAACTCCCTCTTAAATATAGCCAATGAACTGGCCTCAACTACCTTCTGTGGCAGAGAATTCCAGAGACTCACCACTCTCTGTGAATTTTTTTTCCTCACAAAATCTTCAACTTTCACACATATTTAGAGACACAAACATTGAAAATATACTAAACTATTAAAATAAAATCAGAATATTAAAACAAAGTCATGTTTTACAAAAAGTTAATTTGATGAACTTAAAGCAGAGAAGTCTTGTTATAACTATGAAGTTTGTTGATGAGGCCACACCCTGGCCACACTCTCATCTTGCTGCTACCATCGGGAAAAAGGTGCAGGAGCCTGAAAACTGCAATCTCCAGGTTCAAGAACAGCTTCCCAGCAACTATCAGCATCTTCAACACTGCACAACACTAACCTCAGCAACCATGATGTTCCATCGACTGTGACTTTGGTTTCACTACAGACTTTGGTGTTTTCACTATTACAGTTACCTAGTGTTGTGGTTATTAATTCATTGTGTTTATTATTGTTCTATTTTATCTGTAGTGCTGTAGAGATCTGGATCATCACTCTGATCTTTGCTAAAGTAACACAGTGCATCAGTTGTACATACTTGTACACCTACCATTTCACCAGCCTGGATTCCACCCACACTCTCCGGAATCGTCACATTGCCGTAACTGAAACAACAAGCAGAGAGTCAGCCCCCGACTGAGGGAAAGATTAGTGACTGGGGTCTAGACCATCGCGCTGCAATATTGGTCCAGTCCCAGGAAACCCTTTCTTGCCCTTTCCAAAGTCTCTCTTCCCTTCCTGCAGAATATGACTTTCCTTTCTCTGTCTTCCACTCCCTGTTCCACAATGAGGGCTGATACTATCAATCTAATATGCCTTGTTCTATTTCAGTTACTTAATATATAACAGTAGGTTGCCATTCTGCCCATCATGACCATACTAGCCTTCAGGAAAGTGAACCCTTCACCCTCTGCCCCTTCTCCTATTTTCCCTGTAGCAATGCAACGTATTCCCTCACATGACTGCGAACCTTGCTTTGAATCCTTTGCCAGCTTCCAGCACATATTTTGGATGCTGGAGCACCAGAGGGAACCCCAACCAGGACAGACCATGCAAATTCCACACAGACATCGCCGGATGTCAGGATCGAATTGGGCTCCTCAGAGATGCAAACATCAGCACTAATTGCGTCACATTCACCTCACTTACTAGTGTGCGATCAGTTTACCTGCTAAATCTGTACCACCCTTCCACCAGATTTCCATCATCCATCCATCGGCTGCTGCACTGAGTTCCATGACAACCAGAGTTCCTCCAGGGCTGATCCAGGACGGTGTGGGTTCCACACGGATCACTGGCTGTGGAGTCTGCGGCTGAGGGACAGGATGATAGAGAGAGTACAGAGGAGATTTACTAGAATGTTGCCTGGGTTCCAGCAACTATGTTACAGAAAAAGGTTGAACAAATTGGGTCTTTATTCTTTGGAGTGCAGAAGGTTAAGGGGGGACTTGATTGAGGTATTTAAAATGATGAAAGGGATAGACAGAGTTGACGTGGATAAGCTTTTCCCATTGAGGGTAGGGAAGATTCAAACAAGAGGGCATGACATGAGAATTAAGGGACAGAAGTTTAGGGGTAACGCGAGGGGGAACTTCTTTACTCAGAGGGTGGTGGCTGTGTGGAATGAGCTTCCAGCAGAAGTGGTGGAGGCAGGATCAATTTTAACATTTAAAAGTAAAGTGGATAGGTATATGGACGGGAAGGGAATGGAGGGGTATGGTCTGAGTGCAGGTAGATGGGACTAGGGGAAAACAAATGGTCGGCATGGACTGGAAGGGCCGAGAGGGCCTGTTTCCGTGCTGTAATTGTTATATGGTTATATGATGATCAGTGTTAAAGTAAAACCCAGCAAAGTTCACTCAGACTGGTTCCCCCAACCACATCCAACACCCCAGGACCAGCAGCAACCTCTGAGTTAGTCAGTGATAGAGAGAACAGAAACAAATCCTACAACTATCATATCCAGGTTTAGGTTTATGTTTGGTATTGTCATGTAATATTTAATTCAAGCCTTTTGACCATCTGGACTAATAACAAACAACTACTATAGGTCCATATCCTCCTGTGCCTCACCTATTCACGTACCTGTGTAAATGCATCTTAATTACCGTGATTGGTTCTGATTCTACCACCCTCTCTGGATGCACATTCATCGTTCTCTGTGTGGAAGAACTTTCTCCTTGGATCACCAAGCATTACAAGTTATACCCACTAACCAGTAGAAAGGTCACCCAAATGAACACACAAATGATTCCTCCATCTCGCTTTCACTGCCCTTCCACATTATATTAAAAAGGGAACCGGGGAGACCAATGGGCTCATCTTGATCATGCCAACTCCTGGTGCAGGAACCCCATCATTTCCATTCCTCCCTCATTAGTTCCCTTCAGCCCTACAACTGTGTCACACAAGCTGTTCAATTCTCTTTACCGAGCCTAGATTCATACAGTGTGGAAACAGGCTCTTCAGCCCAAACTGCCCACATCGGCCAACATGTCCCAGATACACTAGTCCCACCTGCTTGCTTTTGGCCCATATCAATGTCAATTTAATATCAATTACTTAATATAAATCTTTACATGACATAGGTAAAAAAAGAGAAGAGATCCTGAAAGGAGAATTTAGGGAGTTAGGAAGAGAGTTAAGGAAAAGAACCACAAACATAACAATCTCAGGATTATTTCCTGTGCCATGCAACAGTGAGAATAGGAATGGAGCAAGGTGGAGGATAAATGCCTGGCTGAAGGACTGGTGCAGAGGGCAGGGATTCAAGTTTCTGGATTAATGGAACCTCTTTTGGGGAAGGAATGACCTGTATAAAAAGGACGGGTTGCACTTGAACCCGAGGGGGACCAGTATCCTGGCAGGGAAATTTGCAAAGTATACTGGGGGGACTTTAAACTAGAACGGTTGGGGGGAGGGACTCAAATAGAGAAAGCCAGTAGACAGGGTCTGAGGCAGGAGGCAGAGAAGGGAAGCACAGATCCAACATGTAGGGGGGAAAGAAGAAAAAAATAATAAACAGAATAAGAGGTGGTGGGTTTCCAGGGCAAAAATCAAGGGGCCACTTGTCAACATAATTGTATAAGGAGTAAGAGTGTTGTAAAAACAAGCCTGAAGGCTTTGTGTCTCAATGCAAGGAGCATTCGTAATAAGGTGGACGAGTTGAATGTGCAGATAGCTATTAATTACTATGCTATATCACGGAGACATGGCTCCAGGGGGACCAAGACTGGGAGCTGAACATCCAGGGATATTCAATATTCAGGAGGGATAGACAGAAAGGAAAGGGAGGTGGGGTAGCGTTGCTGGTGAGAGAGATTAATGCAATAGAAAGGAAGGACATTAGCTTGGAGGATGTGGAATTGATATGGGTACAGCTGCGAAACACTAAGGGGCAGAAAATGCTAGTGGGAGTTGTGTACAGGCCACCTAACAGTAGTGGAGTTGGGGATGGCATCAAACAGGAAATTAGAAATACGTGCAACAAGGGTAAAACAGTTATAATGGGTGACTTCAATCTACATATAGATTGGGTGAATCAAATGGGCAGGGGTGCTGAGGAAGAGGATTTCTTGGAATGTATGCGGGATAATTTTTTAAACTAACATATAGAGGAACCAACGAGAGAGCAGGTTATTCTAGACTGTATATTGAGTAATGAGGAAGGGTTAGTTAGCAGTCTTGTTGTGTGTGGCCCCTTGGGCAAGAGTGACCATAATATGGTTGATTCTTCATTAGGATGGAGAGTGACATAATTAAGTCAGAAACAAGGGTTCTGAACTTAAACATAGGTAACTTTGAAGGTATGAGACGTGAATTGGCCAAGATAGACTGGCAAGTGATTCTTAAAAGGTTGACAGTGGATGTGCAATGGAAGGTATTTAAAGACTGCATGGATGAACTACAACAATCATTCATCCCAGTTTGGCAAAAGAATAAATCAGGGAAGGTTGTGCATCCATGGATAACAAGGGAAATCAGGGATAGTATAAAAACAAAAGAGAATGAGATTAGTTAAAACAAATGTAGGTCATGAGATGAGAATTAAGGGACAGAGGTTTCGGGGTAACGTGAGGGGGAACTTCTTTACTCAGAGGGTGGTGGCTGTGTGGAATCAGCTTCCAGCAGAAGTGGTGGAGGCAGGATCGATTTTAACATTTAAGAGTAAAGTGAATAGGTATATGGACATGAAGGGAATGGAGGGGTATGGTCTGAGTGCAGGTAGATGGGACTAGGGGAAAACAAATGGTCGGCACGGACTGGAAGGGCCGAGAGGGCCTGTTTCCGTGCTGTAATTGCTATATGGTTATATATGGTTATATGGTCCCTTGCAGTCAGAAATAGGTGAATTGATCATGGGGAACAAGGACATGGCAGACCAATTGAATAACTACTTTGGTTCTATCTTCACTAAGGAAGACATAAATAATCTGCCGGAAATAGCAGGGGACCGGGATCAAATAAGGTGGAGGAACTGAGTGAAATCCAGTTTAGCCGGGAAGTGATGTTGGGTAAATTGAATGGATTAAAGGCTGATAAATCCCCAGGGCCAGATAGTCTGCATCCCAGAGTACTCAAGGAAGTAGCCACAGAAATAGTGGATGCATTAGTGATATTTTTTCAAAACTGTTTAGATTCTGGAGTAGTTCCTGAGGATTGGAGGGTAGCTAATGTAACCCCACTTTTTAAAAAAGGAGGGAGAGAGAAAACGGGGAATTACAGACCAGTTAGTCAAACATCAGTAATGGGGAAACTGCTAGAGTCAGTTATTAAAGATGGGATAGCAGTACATTTGGAAAGTGGTGAAATCATTAGACAAAGTCAGCATGGATTTACGAAAGGTAAATCATGTCTGACGAATCTTATAGAATTTTTTGAGGATGTAACTAGCAGAGTGGATAAGGGAGAACCAGTGGATGTGTTATATCTAGACTTTCAGAAGGTCCCAAATAAGAGATTAGTATACAAACTTAAAGCACATGGTATTGGGGGTTCAGTATTGATGTGGATAGAGAACTGGCTGGCAGACAGGAAGCAAAGGGTAGGAGTAAACGGATCCTTTTCAGAATGGCAGGCAGTGACTACTGGGGTATCGCAAGGCTCAGTGCTGGGATCACAGCTATTTACAATATATATTAATGATTTGGATGAGGGAATTGAATGCAACATCTCCACGTTTGCGGATGACATTAAGCTGGGGGGTAGTGTTTGGTGTGAGGAGGATACTAGGACGCTGCAAGGTGACTTGGATAGGCTGGGTGAGTGGGTAAATGCATGGCAGATGCAGTATAATGTGGAGAAATGTGAGGTTATCCACTTTGGTGGCAAAAACAGGAGGGTAGACTTATCTAAACAGTGGCAAATTAGGAAAAGGGGAGATGCAACGAGACCTGGGTGGCATGGTACACCAATGATTGAAAGTAGGCATGCAGGTGCAGCAGGCAGTGAAGAAAGCAAATGGTATGTTAGCATTCATAGCGATAGGATTTGAGTATAGGAGCAGGGAGGTTCTACTGCAGTTGTATAGGGTTTTGGTGAGACCACACCTGGAGTATTGCGTACAGTTTTGGTTTCTAAATCTGAGAAAATACATTCTTGCCATACAGGGGGTACTGAGAAGGTTCACCAGACTGATTCCTGGAATGTCAGGACTTTCATATGAGGAAAGACTGGATAGACTTATAACCATATAACAATTACAGCACGGAAACAGGCCCTCTCGGCCCTTCCAGTCCGTGCCGACCATTTATTTTCCCCTAGTCCCATCTACCTGCACTCAGACCATACCCCTCCATTCCCGTCCATATACCTATCCATTTTACTTTTAAATGTTAAAATCGATCCTGCCTCCACCACTTCTGCTGGAAGCTCATTCCACACAGCCACCGCTCTCTGAGTAAAGACGTACCCCCTCATGCTGCCCCTAAACTTCTGTCCCTTAATTCTCATGTCATGCCCTCTTGTTTGAATTTTCCCTACCCTCAATGGGAAAAGCTTATCCACGTCAACTCTGTCTATCCCTTTCTTTTTTTTTTACTTTAGTTTTTATTGCTTTTATGTATACACAAATAAAACACAAATATAACAACGAAACATACAACATTACAATGAAACGTACAACAGTGTAGCAGGGGTTCAGTTTACAATTAATGATACAGTATACAGAACTATTTTCATATTAAAACATTTTCCAGTAACTTACATTATTGTCTCCAGGTCCTGACAGGATATTCCCTAGGACATTGAGGGAAGTTAGTGTAGAAATAGCAGGAGCTATGACAGAAATATTTCAAATGTCATTAGAAACGGGAATAGTGCCAGAGGATTGGCGAACTGTGCATGTTGTTCCATTGTTTAAAAAGGGTTCAAAGAATAAACCTAGCAATTATAGACCTATTAGTTTGACGTCAGTGGTGGGCAAATTAATGGAAAAGATACTTAGAGATAATATATATAAGCATCTGGATAAACAGGGTCTGATCAGGAACAGTCAACATGGATTTGTGCCTGGAAGGTCATGTTTGACAAACCTTCTTGAATTTTTTGAAGCGGTAACTAGGGAAATTGATGAGGGTAAAGCAGTGGATGTTGTCCATATGGATTTCAGTAAGGCCTTTGACAAGGTTCCCCGTGGAAGGTTGGTTAAGAAGGTTCAATCTTTGGGTGTTAATGGCGGAGTAGCAAGATGGATTCAACAGTGGCTGAATGGGAGATGTCAGAGAGTAATGGTGGATGGCTGTTTGTCAGGTTGGAAGCCGGTGACCAGTGGGGTGCCTCAGGGATCTGTGTTGGGTCCACTGTTGTTTGTCATGTACATCAATGATCTGGATGATGGGGTGGAAAATTGGATAAGTAAGTATGCAGATGATACTAAGATAGGTGGTGTTGTGGATAATGAAGTAGATTTTCAAAGTCTACAGAGAGATTTGGGCCATTTGGAAAAGTGGGCTGAAAGATGGCAGATGGAGTTTAATGCTGTTAAGTGTGAAGTGCTACATCTTGGCAGGACAAATCAAAATAGGACGTACATGGTAAATGGTAGGGAATTGAGGAATGCTGTGGAACAGAGGGATCTAGGAATAACTGTGCATAGTTCCCTGAAGGTGGAATCGCATGTAGATAGGGTAGTAAAGAAAGCCTTTGGTGTGCTGGCCTTTATAAATCAGAGCATTGAATATAGGAGTAGGGAAGTAATGTTAAAATTGTACAAGGCATTGGTAAGACCAATTCTGGAGTATGGTGTACAATTTTGGTCGCCTAGTTATAGGAAGGATGTCAACAAAATAGAGAGAGTACAGAGGAGATTTACTAGAATGTTGCCAGGGTTCCAGCAACTATGTTACAGAGAAAGGTTGAACAAGTTAGGTCTTTATTCTTTGGAGCGCAGAAGGTTAAGGGGGGACTTGATTGAGGTCTTTAAAATGATGAAAGGGATAGACAGAGTTAACGTGGATATGTTTTTCCCATTGAGGGTAGGGAAGATTCAAACAAGAGGGCATGATATGAGAATTAAGGGACAGAAGTTTCGGGGTAACGTGAGGGGGAACTTCTTTACTCAGAGGGTGGTGGCTGTGTGGAATGAGCTTCCAGCAGAAGTGGTGGAGGCAGGATCGATTTTAACATTTAAGAGTAAAGTGGATAGGTATATGGACGTGAAGGGAATGGAGGGGTATGGTCTGAGTGCAGGTAGATGGGACTAGGGGAAAATAAATGGTCGGCACGGACTGGAAGGGCCAGAGAGGGCCTGTTTCCGTGCTGTAATTGTTATATGGTTATATGGTCTATAAAATTATACAGTGTTGATGTCTTTATTTCTATACCTAATCCAATTTTTCACATTTTCTTTTAAATTCGTCTTCTTTCACTCCTAGAGAATATGTCATTTTCTCCATGACAAATATTTCCTGTACTATGTCTAACCATTGTCTAAGTCTGGGTGTGTCCGCTGCAAGCCAGTTTCTTGTAATGGCCTTTCTGCCAGCTGTGAGTAGGATTGTAACCAAGTAATGGTCTTCCTTCGGCACCACTGTATTTATATTACCCAGGTATAAAATGGAACACTTCTTGCAGACTATATATCCTAATACCTCCGTTAATTCCCTCTGTCCCAAAATGGTTCTATTTTTGGGCAACTCTAGAAGATATGTGCATGGTTTGCGTCTGTTTGGTCACATTGCCTCCAGCATGTTTGCTGCCTTAGAATTTGCTTGCTTTTTATGTTAGGCGTAATAAAGAAACAAATGATTTTTTTCCAATTAAATTCTCTCCAATTTTGTGAATTGGTGGATGTCTGTAGTGTTACACACATATGATGCCAATCTTCTTCTGAGATTGTAATGTTCAATTCCTTTTCCCACTTAAATTTTACAGAAAATGTAGTTTTAGCTTGACATTCCATTAAACTATGATAAAGTTTAGAAATAATCCTTAATGTTTTTTGATGATACGCACTAACTATCACTTCAATCACTGGATTTGTTTCTTCTAGTGCCTCCCTTTTTACCTTTTTATCTCTCAGTTGGAGGTATCTAAACAAGTCTTGGTTCCGAAGTGCAAATCTATCCTTCAAATCTTGAAAACATCTTAGGTCTCCATTTTCAATAACAGTACAAAAAGCAGTCATTCCTTTCTTCATCCACTCTTTAAATGTTGAGTCATACATCCCTGGTTTAAATTCATTATCCAAAGCTATCCATCTTAAAACTTTTTGTCGTTTATTCAGTTTAAGTTGTCTGGTAAGCATGAACCAGGTTTTTAAAGTAAATATCGTTATTGGATCAATTATGCTCCTATTATGTCCAGGAAGCGCTTTTTCTCCCAAAAGTGTTTGGATGTGGAAGTCAGGGATATCTGTCTCAATCTCTTTCCACCTAGCTATATAGCTGTCCTCACACCAATTAATTAGTGGTCGAAGTTGGGCTGCATAGAAATATATCCTAAAATTTGGAAGTGCCATTCCACCTTTGTCCTTTGGCAACTGTAGTGTAGTGTATCGAATTCTGGCCTTCTTTCCTCCCCAAATAAATCTAGATATTAATTTATCCCATTCCGTGAATTGTTTTAATGGTACCTCTATTGGCAGAGATTGAAACAAGTACAATAGCCTTGACAAAATATTCATTTTCACCACATTTATCTTACTACTAAAATCCATTGGGTAGGTGGACCATCTTTCTATATCCTTTCTTATGTTTTGGTTGATGTGATTATAATTGGCCCCATACAACATTGATATATTTTTTGTTATATGTACCCCTAGGTATTTGATTGATTTTGAATCCCATTTAATATAATTGTTTGATTTCTTCTGGAGGAGGACAATTAAATAGGAGGATCCCTTTCTTAGGATCCCTATCCCTTTCATCATTTTAAAGACCTCAAACAAGTCCCCCCTTAACCTTCTGCGCTCCAAAGAATAAAGACCTAACTTGTTCAACCTTTCTCTGTAACTTAGTTGCTGGAACCCAAGCAACATTCTCCTCTGTACTCTCTCTATTTTGTTGACATCCTTCCTATAATTAGGCAACCAAAATTGTACACCATACTCCAGAATTGGTCTTACCAAATCCTTGTACAATTTTAACATTACTTCCCTTCTCCTATATTCAATGCTCTGATTTATAAACGTCAGCACACCAAAAGATTTCTTAACCACCCTATCTACATGCGATTCCACCTTCAGGGAACTATGCATAGTTATTCCTAGATCCCTCTGTTCCACATTCTTGCAATTGATGGAGTACAGCATGCGTTCACAAGATTAATTCCCGGGATGGAGGGACTGTCATATGTTGAAAAAATGGAGCGACTGGGCTTGTATACTCTGGAATTTAGGATGAGAGGATATCTTATTGAAACATATAAGATTATTAAGGGATTGGACACGCTAAAGACCGAAAACATGTTCCCAATGTTGGGGCCACAGTTTAAGAATTAGGGTTAGGCCATTTAGAACGGAGATGAGGAAAAACGTTTTCACCCAGAGACCTGTGAATTTGTGGAATTCTCAGCCTCAGAAGGCAATGGAGGCCAATTCTCTGGATGCTTTCAAGAGAGAGTTAGATAGAGCTCTTCAAGATAGCAGAGTCATGGGATATGACGAGAAGGCAGGAACGGGGTACTGATTGTGAATGATCAGCCATGATCATATTGAAAGGCGGTTCTGGCTCGAAGGGCCTACTCCTGCACCTATTGTCTATTGTCTAATTTGCTAGAGTTCGTTGAAGATGCATTATACAGTCAATATAAGGGAATCTGTAAATTTGGATTTTCAGAAGGCAATTTTTCAGAAGGCAAATTTTCAGAGTGTCACGTAAAAGAATAAGAGCTGGAGGTTTTGGGGAACGTGTGTTAAGGGGATGTCCCACTATACGAGTTTACCCAAGAGCTCTCCCAAGTTTAAAAAAAAAATCAAACTTGTGGTAACTACGTAGAATGTACGTAGCGGGTATGTCGGAGCTCGGTACGTCTCTTAGCGGATGCAAGGCCACCAAATTCAAGTGCAGTTTCCTACCACTTCAAGCAGGGTGCAAGGCCACCGAATTCGTGCAGTTTCATACCACTTCAAGCAGGGTGCAAGGCCACCAAATTCAAGTGCAGTTTCATACCACTTCAAGCTGGGTTCAAGGCCACCAAATTCAAGTGCAGTTTCATACCACTTTCAGCAGGGTGCAAGACCACCAAATTCAGTGCAGTTTCATACGACTTCAAGCAGGGTGCAAGGCCGCCAAATTGAAGTGCAGTTTCATTCCACTTCAAGCAGGGTGAAACCACACAAAACACCAAACTCACAGTTCAGTAGACAGTAGACAACTGTATGTACAGTTGATTCACAGCTCAGACAGAGTCGTGACCTCTCTCTCCCCCATCATGCAGAGACTGCACCACACCCACACGTCCGGGTATTATAACCCCTCCCCCTCCCACCGGAAAAGCTGTGGCCTTCATGGCGTGATTGACAGGAGAGAGATTTTCAACAATTTTTAAACACCAATAACACTTATTTTTCATTGATGGGAAGAATTCTCTGCACCTGCTGAGCGGAGGGAGACTGAGTAAGTGGTAGCCTTTTATCTAAAATCAATATACATTGCAAACAGGAAGTTACCCAAAGCACGCAAACAACCATTTGCAGTAGTGCCTTTCAACTTCAACCCAAAACACCTAAACCACCATTTTCTGTCGTGCCTTTTAACTTCAATCCAAAGCACCCAATCCACCATTTGCAGTAGTGCCTTTTAACATCAACCCAAAGCACCCAAGCCACCATTTGCAGTAGTGCCTTTTCACTTCAACCCAAACCCCCCCCCCCCCAAACAACCATTTGCAGCCAGTGCCTTTTTACTTCAAACCAACCATATTTTCATTTTCAAACCACGTTAAGGGCACTCACAGTTGAGTAGATATTTGTTCAGTATTATTCAGAGAAACGTGACCCTCTGGCTTCCTCCATCTTGCAGAGACCGAGTGAGGCACACCCCTCCTGGTTTTATAGTCCTCCCCCCTCCCACTAGCAGGGGCAGCAGAGAGAATGGCAATTAAAAAAAAAACATTAATATATGTTTACCACATTAATATATGAGACCACACCTGGAGTATTGCGTGCAGTTTTGGTCTCCAAATCTGAGGAAGGACATTATTGCCATAGAGGGAGTGCAGAGAAGGTTCACCAGACTGATTCCTGGGATGTCAGGACTGTCTTATGAAGAAAGACTGGATAGACTCGGTTTATACTCTCTGGAATTTAGGAGATTAAGAGGGGATCTTATAGAAACTTACAAAATTCTTAAGGGGTTGGACAGGCTAGATGCAGGAAGATTGTTCCCGATGTTGGGGAAGTCCAGGACAAGGGGTCACAGCTTAAGGATAAGGGGGAAATCCTTTAAGACCGAGATGAGAAAGACTTTTTTCACACAGAGAGTGGTGAGTCTCTGGAACTCTCTGCCACAGAGGGTAGTTGAGGCCAGTTCATTGGCTATATTTAAGAGTGAGTTGGATGTGGCCCTTGTGGCTAAGGGGATCAGAGGGTATGGAGAGAAGGCAGGTACGGGATACTGAGTTGGATGATCAGCCATGATCATATTGAATGGCGGTGCAGGCTCGAAGGGCTGAATGGCCTACTCCTGCACCTAATTTCTATGTTTCTATGTTTCTATATCTCTAATTTTTCATCGATGGGAAAAAATCCTCCCGTCCAAGAAGGCAGAGCGGGGTTCTGGGCGAGGTGGCCAAAAATGACGGCCGTAGTTGGCGCCGTTCTCTCGGAAATCACAGCACAGCAAGCCAAAAGCGGTCAAGATCAGACTTCTAGTAATATATATATATATATATATATATATATATATATATATATATATATATATATATAGATAGAGAGAGAGAGAGAGAGAGAGAGAGAGAGAGAGAGAGAGAGAGAGATATATAGAGAGAGAGATAGATAGAGAAATATATAGAGAGAGAGAGAGAGAGAGAGAGAGATAGAGAGAAAGATAGTGAGAGAGATAGATAGATAGAGAGACAGAGAGAGATAGAGATAAGGAGAGATAGAGAGAGATAGAGAGGGAGATATATAGAGAGAGGGGGGAGAGAAAGAGAGAGAGCCTGTATTTCATTGGCGAGGTAGAGACCATGTTCCACGTGTATATGGAGTGTGTGAGGTTGCTGCCCCTGTATGAATATCTGAAGGAGCTGCTCCTCAAGTTCTGGTTACATTTTAGTCCCACGATCCTAGTGTTTGGGTACAAGGCAGGGAGTGGGGAGGAACAGCCTCGGCCCCGCTCCCCTCAGCCCCGCTCCCCTCGGCTCCACCCACTCGCCTCGGCCCCGCTCCCCTCAGTCCCGCACCCCTCGGCCCCACCCGCTGGCCTTGGCCCCACCACGCCATGCCTCCCGTGGGGGCTATGGGTTAGTGGTGCAATATTGCATTGTGGAACGGTTGGGGGACCAGGCCTCCCGCGTGACAGGGACCCAATGGGGAGCGGACCCAACGGGTCTGCACTTGGTCTAGTTATTCTTATTTTTTGTTATTTTGGGCGAAGTTCACCCCTTCTGTCTCACTTTTACTTTTGTTACTATCTTCATTTTTTTTGCTATTGTTTGGGCGACGTTTTGATAGTGTTTTTCAGCGAGTCAAGCAAGCTGCTGACCTTAACTGGGCTGGTGAGCACCTGGATCAGGATGGTGTGCAGGTAGACATTAGTTTATCTTGGGCATAGACACTGCGGGCCGAAGGGCCTGCTCCTTTGTACTGCTCTGGGTCAATGTCCTGCAGGCCCGAAACTGCCGTACAATAGGCGGCCATCTCCTCATCGACCAGCTGAGCGGCCGCCAGGGCGGAATAATTAATGCCCTCAGCGACTTGGAGAACTGCGTGAACTGCAGGTCATGATAAGGTGTCGGCCTCCCTGTTGTATTTGGACTCAACAAAACAACAGTGGAGGTGGTGCACTCGGACACACACACCAACTGCCTCTGCGGGTTGTGATCCGTAAATGCAGTAAAAGGCCTCCCTTCCAGGAAGTAGTGAAAATGGCGTATGGCGAGATACAGGGCAAGGTGCTCGCGGTTGAAAGCACTTTAACGGAACTGAACATCATTGAATTGCCTGCTGAAGAATTCAATGAAGGCTGCCAGTATCCATCCACGAGCTGCTCCAACACTGCCCCAAATGCAACATCAGAAGCGTCTACCGTCAGGGCGGTCGGGGCATCCACTTGTCGGTGGACGCGCATCGTGGCCCCAACCAGTGCCTCCTTAGCGCTCTCGAAGGCCGCTGTTGCTTTGACGGACCACTCAACCTCCCTGCGATGACCAGCAATCAGGTGGAAAAGCGAACGCATGAATGCGGCAACAAGCGGTGATAATAGGGGTCCATCCCCACGAATTCCTGTAGGCCTTAAACTGTGGTCGGACGGGGGAACCTGCGGACAACGTCCACCCTGGCCGGCAGAGGCACCACCCCCTGTGGAGTTACGCAGTGGCCGAGGAAGTCGATAGCTGTCACGCCAAAACGGCACTTGGACGAGTTGATGGACAAACCAAAATCGCTGAGGCGCTGACACAGCTGACGGAGATGAATGCAGTGATCCTGCCGCGAGTGACTGGCCACGATTATGTCATCCAAGTACACAAATACGAAGTCCAGGCTGCGGCACACACGGTCGATAAGCCGCTGAAAGGCCTGCGCAGTGTTCTTCAAACCAAACGGCATCCGTACAAATTCAAACAGTCCAAATGGCGTTATAATGGCCGTCTTCGGAATATCGTCGGGGTGGACCGGAATTTGGTTGTACCCTTGCACGAGGTCCACCTTGAAGAACACCGATGCTCTGGCCAGATGGGCATTGAAGTCGTGAATGTGCGGTACCGGGTATCTGTCAGTGATGGTCACATCATTCAGGTGATAGTAATCCCCACATGGGCACCAGCCTACTGCTGCTTTAGGGATCATGTGGAGCAGTGACGCCCATGGGCTATTGGACAGACGCACAATGCCCATCGCCTCCATCAGGCGGAACCCCTCCCGAGCTAGACGAGGCTTGACTGGCGCGAGATGTGCACATGTGGGCCAGTAGTAGGAATATGGTGCTCCACTCCATGCTTGGGGGTGGAGGAGCAGAAGTGGGGTTCAAGGATGTCCGGAAAATCTGCCAGGATGCTCACGAAAGTCGCATCCACGGGCAACAGGGGGCCATCAGGTACAGGATCTCCAATGCAGAGGAATACCGGCTCCAGCGTGACGCAGTGAATGGGCTCGAAGGAAGTCAGCGCCGAGCAGCAGCAGGGAAACGACGGCAAAGACGAACTCCCACGAAAAGCAGCTGCGGCCAAAGTTGAGGGAAATGGTGCGAATAGCACGCCGTTCACCACGGTGAGGAGGGGGCCCCGTTTGCCCGCACAGATGTCAGCAATGGAGGGAGGCAGAACACTCACTTCCTCACCAGTGTCCACAAGGAATTGACCCCTAGTGCGGCGATCCCAGACGAAGATGCGATGAACATTGCCAGCCGCCAGAGCAATCACTGATGACCAGCCCCTTCGTTTCCCAGGAATGAACAGGGTGGGCGACATTGCCTGGCTGCAGCTCCCCAGCGACGATAGTAATAGCACCAACCACCTCTAGTGGCGTATGGTGGAACTGCAAGCGAATTTGAATGGTTTGAACGCCAGCGACCTCTGATGGTGTTGGGCGGAACTGCAGGCTGGCCGTGCTGGAAGGACGTGGAATGCCCAATGTCGGCCGAATTATGCTGTGGGGGCTGACTGGGAGCATCGGAGACGCGATGGATAGCGGGACCGACCTGCTCTGAGCCTCCAAACGCCGCGGGAAGGACGGTCAGCGCTTCCAGGTCCCACTGGCGAGACATCCACAGCTCGTCGGCCTGCTCTGCTGGCGCCAGCATGTCGGTAAAGGGTTCCCAGGTGAGCTGCAGATGGATGATGGGCGGGAGCTGCTGCAGGTAAGCAAACTTAAAGGAAACAAGGTTAGTGGTCCCCCATTAGGGTGTGCATGTCCTCCAGGAGGGCAGACGGCCGGCGGTCGCCCAGGCCGTCCATTCGGAGAATCCGAGCTGCCCACTCAGAGTCCCAAGTCCAAACCTCCTGATAAGGAATTCCTTAAGGCCCCTATATTTGTTAGTGAACGGGGGGTTTTCAGGAAAGGCTTAACTCACCTCGCAGTCACTTGGTCAAGCGCGCTGACCACGTAAAAGTATTTTGTTTCATCCGCTGTTATCCCTCGCACAGCAAATTGTGCCTCTGCCTGCTGGAACCAGATGTCTTCGGTCCACAGAGTAGGAGTTTAAGTGCAACGGCATTGCTATCCATCACGACGTGTGACCAATGGCAGGGTCACCAGTTGTAGCAGCCTGGACGAGGTCAGGAAAAGGCCAGACGCCAGGCAGGTTCAAACAGTAGTCTTTAATCACACAGCGAGAGCACACACAACCGAGGGTATTCAGGAAACCTCGTGACAGACCAACGCCCCCGTCGCTCAATCGGTGAGGGGGATGATCCAAGGAGTGGCCCACCCCCCAGGGACAGCCACACAAGTAAAGTTCACAAGATATAGGAGTAGAATTGGGCCATTTGCCCATTGGGTCCAATGTCATTCAATCATGGCTGATCTCTGCCTCCTAATCCCATTTTCCTGCCTTCTCCCCATCTCCCTTGACACCCATTCTAATCAAGAATGTGTCTATCTCCGCCTTAAAAATATCCACTGACTTGGCCTCCACAGCCCTCTGTGGCCAAGAATCTACAGATTAAATATCATCTGACTAACAAAGTTCTTCCACGTCCTCTTTCTAAAAGAGCGCCCTTTAATTCCGAGGCTATGACCTCTGGTCCAAGACTCTCCCACCAGTGAAAACATCCTATCACATGGGACTGGATGTTAAGTATCCCGACAGGGTTTGGGAGGATGTTACTAGCTAGAGACAGACAGGTCAAAACCCTGGGAACAGGTCAACAAAGAAACACTGTGAAAATGGTCACATGATGAACATCTGGTGAGAACAGAGCTGCACGTAATTTAATTGCTAGGCAGTATAGTCTTCTAAAGATAAGGTGGCTGGGAATGGCCATTTTGCAAAGGAACTGTTTGATGAGAATGAAAATTTTGAGAAGAAACAAAGATGTGTTTTGTTTATTCAGCACGTGGATGAGTAACAACTCAAAGGATTGACTTTAAAATTGTGAGAGCCTTGGGTTAGAACAAAGGTTTCCCTTTAGGAGATTGAAGGAAAATTAGTCTCAAAAAAGGGCGGTCTGAAACATGGGCAGCGACAACCCGGGAACAACCATCACAAGAAGGTGGGACCTGATTTCAAAGGTTATTGAAGACAAACCCCCTACCAACAGAGTGAATCTGTACAATTAATTCATAGATGCAATATCTGACTTTGTGATTTAGTTGAAGAAGTGATAAGTTGAAATAGTATAGTAAAGGAGAAGTTATTAGAAGTCAAGTGTTTGCATGCATGTTTTATGTTACTCGAGTGTTAATAAAGATTGTTGTAATAAACTAAATTAAATCTCTGTTTAGAGTCTTGTTTGACACGTCAGTTGATACCCGATAGAGGTATCAATCCTTTCCACATTCACTCTATCTATGCCTTTCAATATTCTGTAAAGCACAGGGCAGGCCGAACAGCTGATTGCATTCTCATTTCAATTCCATTGCCATTGCAGAGACGAACACAAGGCAGGCCGAACAGCTGATTGCATTTTCATTTCAATTACACTGCCATTGCAGTTGCAAGCACAGGGCAGGCTGAACAGCTGATTGCATTTTCATTTCACTTCCAATGCCATTGCGGTTTCAAGTGCAGCGCAGGCTGAACAGCTCATTGCATTTTTATTTCACTTCCATTGCCAATGCAGTTCAAGCACAGGGCAGGCAGAACAGTTCATTGCATTTTAATTTTGCCTTCATTGCCATTGCAGTTTCAAGCTCAGGGCAGGCCGAACAGCTCATTGCCTTTTAATTTAGCTTCCATTGTCATTGCTGTTTCAAGCACTGAGCAGGCCAAACTGCTGATTGCATTTTCATTTCACTTCCACTGCCATTGTAATTCAAAGACAGAACAGGCCGAACAGCTGATTGCATTTTCTTTTCACTTACATTGTTGTTGTAGTTTCAAGCACAGGGCAGGCTGAAGAGCACATTGCATTTTCATTTCATTTCCTTTGCCATTGAAGTTTCAAGCACAGGGCAGTCCGAACAGCTGATTGCATTTTAATTTCACTTCCATTGCCATTGGAGTTTCAAGCACAGGGCAGGCCGAACAGCTCTTTGCATTTTAATTTTGGTTCCATTGCCATTGTCTATGGCAGGCCGAACCGCTGATTGCATTTTCATTTCACTTCCATTGCCATTTCAGTTTGAAGCACAGGACAGACTGAACAGCTGATTGCATTTTCACTTCACTTCCATTGCTATTGCAGTTTCAAGCACAGGGCAGGCACAACAGTTCATTGCATTTTAATTTTGCCTCCATTGCCATTGCAGTTTAATGCACAGGGCAGGCCGAACAGCTCATTGCATTCTCATTTCACTTCCATTGTCATTGCTGTTTCAAGCGCAGCGCAGGCCGAACAGCTGATTGCATTTTCATTTCACTTCCATTGCCATTGTAATTTCAAGCACATGTCAGGCCGAACAGCTGATTGCATTTTCATTTCACTTGCATTGGCATTGCAGTATCAAGCACAGCGCTGGCTGAAAATCTGTTTGCATTTTCATTTCATTGCCATTGCCAATGCAGTTTCAAGCACAGGGCAGGCAGAACAGTTCATTGCATTTTAATTTTGCTTCCAGTGCCATTGCAGTTTCAAGCACAGGGCAGGCCGAACAGCTCATTGCATTTTCATTTTGCTTCCATGCCATAGCATATTCAAGCACAGAGCAGGCCGAACAGCTGATTGCATTTTCATTTCACTTTTCATTGCCATTACGGTTTCTAGCATTGGGCAGGCATAACAGCTGATTGCATTTTCATTTCATCTCCACCGCCATTGGATTTTCAAAGACAAGGCAGGCCGAACAGCTGATTGCATTTTCTTTTAACTTATATTGCTGTTGTAGTTTCAATCACAGGTCAGGCCGAACAGCTCATTGCATTTTCATTTCACTTCCATTGAAATTGCAGATTCAACGACAGGGCAGGCCGAATAGCTGATTACATTTTAATTTCACTTCCATTGCCAATGCAGTTTCAAGCAAACGGCAGGGGAAAGAGCCCATTGCATTCTCATTTCACCTCCATTGCTATTGCAGTTGCAAGCACAGGGCAGGCAGAAGAGCTCATTGTATTTTCAATTCACTTCCATTGCCATTTAGAGTTTCAAGCACAGGGCAGGCCGAACAGCTGATTGCATTTTCATTTCACTTCCATTGCCATTGGAGTTTCAAGCACAGGGCAGACCGAACAGCTGATTGCATTTTCACTTCACTTACATTGCTATTGCTGTTTCAAGCACAGGGCAGGCAGAACAGCTGCTAGCATTTCAATTTCACTTCCATTGCCATTGCAGTTTAAAGCACAGGGCAGGCCAAACAGCTGATTTAATTATCATTTCACTTGCATTGCCATTGCAGTTTCAAGCACAGGGCAGGAACAACAGTTCATTGCATTTTAATTTTGCCTCCATTGTCATTGCAGTTTCAAGCACAGGGCAGGCCGAACAGCTGATTGCATTTTCATTTCACTTTCCATTGCCATTGCAGTTTCTAGCACTGGGCAGGCCGAACAGCTGATTGCATTTTCATTTCACCTCCACTTCCATTGCATTTTCAAAGACAGGGCAGGCCGAACAGCTGATTGCATTTTCATTTCACTTCCATTGCCAATGCAGTTTCAAGCACACGGCAGGGCGAAGAGCCCATTGCATTCTCATTTCACCTCCATTGCCATTGCAGTTTCAAGCACAGGGCAGGCCGAAGAGCTCATTGTATTTTCATTCACTTCCATTGCCATTGCAGTTTCAAGCACAGGGCAGGCTGAACAGCTGATTGCATTTTCATTTCACTTCCATTGCCGTTGCAGTCCAATCAGCTGAGTGTATTTTCATTTCACTTGCCTTGTCATTGCAGTTTCAAGCACTGGGCAGGCCGAACAGCTCATCATGAATTTTCACACAGAGCATGATGGGCATATGGAACAAGCTACCGAAAAGCCAAAAAAATGAACAGACACGACACTGAAAAGCCAAATAACTGAAAGGGCATGATGTAGTTATTTGGCTTTTCGTCGTTGTTTCCGTTCGGTATCTTAGCTTCCACTTCTTTGCTTCGGCTACTCATCCTTCGACCGTTATTGGGACATCTTGGACCAAATAACCCATTTTCTTACTCTACAAGTCTATGACTTTATGAATTGGATTATGCAGACAAACGTGGAGACAATACGTGGAATAGTGCGGCACAGCAACTGCCCTTTGATTCCCCTTATTTTCACCAACAATATCGTGCCAATTTGAACTAATCTCATCGACCTGCTCATGGACTAGATCCCTCTGATCCCTGACTGTGTCAATCATGTGTCAGTCTAAACAGCATTTCCACCAACTCCTCAGGCAGGACGTCCCAGGAACATACCGAAGTCCCCACCCAAGGAACAAGACTGACAATATCTATGGCCCTTATATTTTATACTGGATTAAGTGGGACCCGTTGTGTCGATTATTCACAATGGGGGGGGGGGGGGGGGGCTGGTCCCCCAACGCAATATTCCAGCTCTCCACTAATTCCAATATTGCTGGGCAGTGGGGATGGGGGTGCTTTCTGGAGCGCTAGTATGGGTGTTGTTGGCCAAAGGGACTGGTTTCCAGAGGTCTAGTATGGACATTGTGGGCCGCATGGATTCTTGGGCTGGCAACGCAGGCCTGGTGCGCTGGCAGCTCAGTCACTCAGGCTTAGTGGGCTGGCAGCTCAGTCACTCAGACCTGGTGGGCTGGTGAAGCAGAGTGAAGGCCAGCAAATCCTATTTCTTAGCGTTTCAAGCAAAGTGCAGGCCAGGAAATCCAATTCATAGCATTCAAGCAGAGTGCAGGCCAGCAAATCCAATTTCATAGCATTTCAAGCAGAGTGCAGGCCAGCAAATCCAACTGCATAGCATTTCAAGCAGAGTGCAGGCCAGCAAATCCAATTTCATAGCATTTCAAGCAGAGTGCACGCCAACAAATCCAATTTCATAGCATTTCAAGCAGAGTTCAGGCCAGCAAATTCAATTTCATAGCATTTCAAGCAGCACAGAGGGGGAGTGGGAGGGGGGAGCAGGAGGAGGGGAGCGGGAACGGGTGAGAGCGATAAGGGGGAGTGCGGGGGGGAGCGGGAGAGCTGGAGGGAGGGGGTGACGTTTATACCCCGAGATGTTGTCACGTCCACTCTCAGTTCGGGTCTTGTTCCCCGCAGATTCTTCAGCTGGTTCTCTCCATCTAAACATATTCCCCTCCAGCCTGAAACAGGTCGAGGAGTAAAGATGAAATAAACAAATGAAACAACAGTGTCAGTAACAGGGACTGGGGTTAATATTTCAACAACACTTACAGAACAAAATCACAGGAGAAGCCCGTGGATCCCTTGATATTTTATCACATTAAACATTAACACAAACACTCACCACATCAGCTTCAGTCTTGGATGGTTCCATATTAGGCGGCGGAGAGCGGGGACACATCAGTCTGTGAGGGGGTTGTCTGTCAGTGAGGTGCGTGTACTGAGGGCGGAGACAAGATCCTCGGCTCCAGAATCTGTGAGACCGACTCTGTACAGCCTGGAGATGAGAGAGAGTGAGGGTGAGGGACACAGAGAGTGCAAATCCCCAGTGTTTATCAGTGACACAATTACTGATCATATTAATGTTCAGTGTCAGACACCCAGTGAGTTTAAACACAATCTCTCACAGTCTGGAACTTACCCCAGAGTGTGTATTTTACAGTCCGGGTTCCTCAGAGCCGCAGACACCGGTTTCACTCCGGAATCTCCCAGGTCGTTGAATCCCAGGCTAAACACAAACAGAGTAAGAAACAAACTGATACAAACCCCGGCGAGGCTGAGATAGACAACTCTCCCAAACGGATATTTATGGAAACACCTCAGCACATTATTGAATTAATCTCTGTGGATGTGTTTGATGACTTTCACCATTTATTCTCATTCCCTGACCGGGAAATGTTCCTTGAGCAGAGAACGGCGGCAGGCAACACGCGCGAACCGGGGGAAGGGTATCGATCACCGGTGACCCGGAGGGGGGAGTGGAGACGACCATCGATGACCCAGGGGTGGGTGGGTAAAGTAGGAGGGGTGCCCCCCGTGCATGGTGACGACCGCTCGGCCCCATGGAAGGGGTGCTGGACGGAATAACAAAATAGTGAAACAATTTTACAGTTCAATGTTAGTGTCAAACGGACAGTTACCTGACACTTGTGCAGAGCCGGTCCCAGCCGCCAGAGACCTTTGCATTGAATGCGGCATCTACACAGAGCGAGGTGTTTGATTGTATCAAACGGCCTGATGACATGAGACAGGACCGCACAGCCAATCATGGTCAGTCCCAGTACCTGGAATGAAAGTGTTTGCACAGATCCCAGTGTCTGCTGAGCCAGTTGGGGATTCTGAGACTCAAACAGGTAGTGCAGCGTGTTCAGGAGCCTCCTTTTACCAAACTCACTCCCTGCATTTCTTATCTGACGTTGAACCTCCTCCTTCACCCAGTCAATCACTCGACAGATAGGTTGATTAGGAAATGGACCCAGAAACACCTCCAGGACCCGAGCTGCCCGTGGGGAGGAGAGACCAGCGACAAAACGGAAAAATACTTCAAATCGCCTGTCTGTCGTCCTGTGGACTTCAGACAGGAGTTTCACGATATTCCTGGGATCTACAGTCAGGAATTGTGCGAGTGCGCACTATAGCATTATAGTGTATTCTAGTGTATTATAGTGTGTTGTTATAGTGTATGTTATAGTGTGTTCTATTGTGTGTTACTGCTTTATTGTGTTATATACAATTTTATAATGTTATAGTGTGTTGTAGTGTATTAGACTATTATTAATGTTATAGTGTTTTAATGCTGTATTATTATATTATGTTATAAATTGTTATAGTGCTATAATGTTATAGTGTTATAGTATTATAATGTTATAATTGGTGGCATTATTAAAGTGTTATAGTTTGTTATACCATACAGCACTATATGGTATTATAGTTTGATGTAGTGTGTCATCGTGTGTAATAGTGTATTATTGTGTGTTATAGTGTTAAAATGCTTTATAGTCCATTATAATATTTTATATTGTGTTATGGTATGTTTTAATGATTTATAGTATGTAGTAGTGTATTATAGTGTATAGTTTATCTTGATATTATAGTGTGTTATAGTGTTATAGTGCATTATAGTATAATGTATTATGGTGTAATATATCTTATATTGTTATTGTGTTAGTGTATTATAGTGCGTGTATGCGTATTATCGTGCTGTGTTGTATTATATTGTGTTATAGTGTATATAGGATTAAATTAAAATATTATAATGTGTAATATAGTATTATAATTTGATGTAGAGTGATGTAGTGATATAGTGTGTTATACTGTGTATTATAGAGATTAGTATTATAATGTGTTATACAGTGTTATAGTGTAATATAATGTTATAATGTTATAATGTTTAGTATGTGATATCACCTCCAGGTCCATCTCCAGGTCTAGCTCCATCTCCATCACTAGCTCCATTTTTTTCGCCAGCTCCTTCTTTATCTCTCTCTAGCTCCAGATCCAGACCCAGCTCTATCTGCACCTCAGGCTCCAGTTCCATCTCCAGTTCCATCTCCAGCTCCATCTCTAGTTCCCTCTAGCTCAACCTCAAGCTCTAGCTCCAGCTCCGTCTCCAGCTCCATCTCCATCTCCATCTCCAGCTCTAGCTTCATGTCCAGAATCTCCAGCTCCAGCTCCAGCTCCAGCTCCACGTCAAGCTCCAGCTCCAGCTCTATTTCCAGGCCCATTTCCATCTACAGCTCCAACTCCATCACCAGCTCTAAGTCCAGGTCCAGCTCCATCTCCATCCCCCGCTCCATCTCCAGCTCCAGCTCCCGCTCCAACTCCAGCTTTAGCTCCAGCTACAGGTCTAGCTCCAGAGCCATCTCTAGCTCTAGCTCTTGCTCTATCTCCAGCTCTACGTCCATCTTCCTCTCCCTCCAGTTCCAGCTTCCGCTCCATTTCCAGCTCCAGCTCCAGCTCCACCTCCAGCTGTAGCTCCAGCTCCAGCTCAATCTGTAGCTCCATCTCCAGTTCCATCTCCAGCTCCATCTAGCACCATCTCCAGCTCATTTTCCAGCTCCAGCTCCGGCTCCGTCTCCAGCTCCATCTCCAGGTCCATCTCAATCTGTAGCTCCACCTCCAGCTCCATCTCCTGCTCTGAAGCTAGAGCTGGAGATGGAAATTGAGATGGAGCCTGATATAGAGCAGGAGATGGAGGTAAACTGGAGCTGGATTGAACTGGAGATAGAGCTGGAGATGGAGCTAGAGCTGGAGCTGCGTCTGGAGATGGAAGTAGAGCTGGTGTTGGCGATGGAGATGGAGCTAGAGCTAAAGATGGAGCTAAATATGGACATGGAGCTGGAGCTGGAGATGGCGCTGGAGATGGAGCTAGAGCTGGAGACTGAGCTGGAGATGGAGTAGAGCTGTAGCTGGAAGGAGCTGGAACTGGAGGTGAAGCAACAGATTGAGCTGGAGCTAGAGCTGGAGCTGGAGGTGGAGCTGGAGGTGGAGCTGGAGCTGGAGCTGGAAATGGAGCGGAAGCTGGAACTGGAGATGGAGAGGAGTAGAGCTGGAGCTGGAAGGAGCTGGAACTGGAGATGGAGCAGGACATGGAGCTGGGGATGGAGCTAGATGGAGCTGGAAATGGAGCTGGAGATGGAGCTAGAGATGGAGCTGAAGATGGAGGTAGAGTCGGAGCTGGTGATGGAGATGGAGATGCTGCTGGAGAAAGAGATGAAACTGGAGATTGAGCTGGAGATTGATCTGGAGCTGGAGATGGAGCTGGAAATTAAGCAGGAGACGGAACTGGAGATGGAGCTGCAGCCAGTACCTACTAGAGCTAGAACTGGAGATTGAGCTTGACATGGCGTTTGAGCTGCATCTGGTGATGGAGCTAAAGCTAGATGTGGAGATGGAGCCTGAGATGGAGCTAGACTGGATCAAGCGATGGAGCAAGAGCAAGAACTGAAGATTGAGCTGGAGATGGAGCCAGCGCTGGAGCTGGAGATGGAGCTAGAGTTGGAGATGGAGAAGGAGCTAGAGTTACAGCTGGAGATGGAGTTGAAAATGGAGCTGGCGATGCAACTAGAGCTAGAGGTAGAGCTAGAGCTGGAGCTAGAGTTGGAGATGGAGCTAGAGTTGCAGATGGAGCTGGAGATGGATTTACAGGGGGTTTAGAGGGGATTAGAGTGGGTTAGAGGATTTTAGATGGGTTTAGAGGGATTTAGAGGGGTTTAGAGGGCTTTATAGGTGTTCGCAGGTGTGTAGAGAGGTTTAGAGGTGTTTAGAGGGATTTAGTGTGTTTTAGAGAGGGTTGCAGGGGTGTTTACTTGGGCTTTGAGGTTTGCCGGGATTAAAGGTATAGAGGGTTTACATGTGTTTAGAAGGGTTTACAGGTTTTGAGGGATTTACAGGGGGTACGAGGGGTTTAGAGGGGTTTGAAGTCTGTTTAGAGGTGTAGGCAGGTATTTATAGAGGTTTAGAGTGGTTTAGAGGGGTTTAGATGCTTTAGTTTAGATGGTGTACAGGGGTTTGCAGAGGATTAGCGGTGTTTAGGTGGGTTTGGAGTGGTATAGAGTGGGTTTAGCGGGCTTTATAAGGGGTTTAGTGGCGTTTAGAGTGGTCCACGTGGGTTTAGAGATGTTCAGAGGGGTTTACAGGGGGTTTACATGGGGTTTCGAGGGCTTTATAGGGGGTTATAGGGGTTTAGAGCGGTTTGCATGGGTTTTGCAGGTGTTTAGAGGGATCTACATGGGGTTAGAAGTATTTAGAGAGGGTTTGTGGTATAGAGGGGTTTGCAGGGGATTAGAGGTGTTTCGAGCGGTTTACATGGGTTTAGAGGGATTTGGAGGGGATTGGAGGGGTCTGGAGAGGTCTGGAGGGGACTGGAGGGGGTTAGAGTGGTTTAGGTGGGTTTAGAGTTGTTTACAGAGATTTATAGATGTTTAGAGAGGTTTACATGGGTTTACAAGGGGTTAGAAGGATTTCCAGGAATTTAGAGGGGCTTCGGGGTTTTTAGGGGGCTTTACAGTGTGTAACATGTATGGTACGTAACAGTATTATAACTAGTTGTGTTGTATTGCTGTCGTGTGTGGTGTGTTATAATGTATACGTGTTATAGTGTATTTTGTGTTGTTATGTGTTGTTATGTGTTATTATATGTTCTAATATATGATATAGTTTTATATAGTATTATATAATGTTAAAGTGTGTTTTTGAGTATTAGACCATGTTAGTGAGATATTGGTTTAGAGTGCGTTATATTACACTATAAACACGGTAATGCACTATTACATTATAATATAGTATACGATATTATACGCACTATAATACTAATGCCACTATAACAATAATGCCTTCTAAACACAATACACTATATACACTGTACGTCTCACTAAAATACACTATACCAGACTAACACTATAATAATAATATAATGCAATATAATACCACATTATAGTACACTACACAGTTAAACACACTATAACATTATAATACTATACACTATAACACAACCACAATACAACACACTCTAATACAATATTATATACCATAATGTAATACATTATAACACCTTAATACGATATAATACATATATAAACTCTAACACGATCACACAAAACATTATAACATAACATACTAGAATTTGTTATAACACTATAAGACTACAATACGATGAAACTATAAAACAGGACAACAGTGTTAGTGTGTGTTATTCTAATATAGTGATATGAATTTGTTATAGTGTATATTGTGTTGTGTTGTATAGTTGTGGTGTATTATCGTGTGTTATGGTGTATTATAGCGTGTATCATTTCCTGTAATTACGTGTATTTTAGTATATTGAAATGATTATAATATATAGTGTACAATGTATGGGATAGTATAGCATAATAACCATAATTGTGTATTAAATTGTGCCTGTGCATTATATTGTTATTGAATATTATATTGCTTTCGTGTACTGCGGTGTGTTATAATATATCAAAGAATCCTAATGTATTATAGTGTGTTATAGCGTATTATATACTGGTGTATGATAGTATGATACACTGTGTGATAGTGTTTTGTATTGTTTTATATTGTTCTGTTATGTGTGTGAGTGTATTTCTAATGCGTTTGTGACGGTGTAATGTGGTGTATATTATATTGTAATAGCGTATTATGGTGTGTATTAGAATGTGAGCATGTTTTATTTGGTATGTTATAATGTTAAAATGTGTTGTTGTGTATTGACTATTTTGGTGTGTGTGCTGTGCGTTATAGTGTGTTATAGCGTATTATAAAATGGGTTATACTATTTTATAGTGATGGATTGGATTATAGTGGTACGGTGTGATACTGTGTGATACTGTTATATTATTTTATATATGATTATATTTTTAATGTGATACTGTATTATAGTGTATTAATGTCTGTTATGGTATTATAGTGACTAATAGAATGTGTTATAATTTTGTGTCATAATTTCCTTTTTCGTTTTATATAGTATTTAATAGTAAGTTATAATGCTATAAACTATATAAATCGATGTGATACATATGGCACATTATAAAACCGCACAACACACAACATCAAACTATATAACACACTACTTCACACTGTACCAGACTAACACCATAATACACTTAACTCACTAGAATCTGCTTCAACACTATAAAACGGCATACATCTAGATAGTTTGCTATAGTTTATCATAGAGTATTATTGTTATTTGTGTGTATCTCTAATTATAATGATATTGTGTTACAGAATATCATAATATATTGTTGTTTTGTTGTTGTGTATTATGATGTGTTATAGCGTGTTATAGTGTGTTATACTGTATTTTCCTGTATTTACGTTTATGTTAGCATAGGGAGTCACAGTGTATAGGATAGTGTAGTATAATAAACATAATTGTGTGCCTTAACGTATTATATTGTTATAGTGTGTTATTGTTACAGGGTGTGTTATAGTGTGTTATTGTTACAGTGTTATATTGTTATAGTGTGTTATTGTTACAGGGTGTTACAATATGAAAGTGTTAAAGTGTGTATATTTTATATTGTATTGTTTTAGTGCGTTATGTTATGTTACAGTGTGTTATAGTGTGTTAAGTGTTATAGTGTGTTATACGATGTTAATTGCGTTATAGTGTATTTTAGCCGTGTAATGTAGTCTAGTGCGTTATAGTATATTGCAATGTGTTAGAACGTGTTATTCTGTGTTATTGTAGTGTTATGTATTAGAATATGTATTATAATGTGATAGTTATGTGTTTTTATGTATCTGAGTGTGCTAGAGTGCATTGTTGCGTGTTATAGTGTGTAAGTTTTGAGTTATAATGTATTATTGTGTATTACAGTGTGTTACTAAGTGTTAAACTATGATAATGTGTTATGGAATGTGTTATATAGTTTTCGTGTATTATGGTGCGGTATAGTCTATTATAGAGTGTTATGGCGTATCATGGGATTCTAATGTATTATAATGTGTTATCATTTTTTATAGTGTATTGGTTATAGAGTGTTATAGTGTATCATAGGATTCTAATGTATTATAATGTGTTTTATAGTGTACTGGTGTCTTATAGTGTATGTTATACTGTTTGATACTGTTTGGAATTGTTTTATAGTTTTACACTGTTATGATAGTGTTATTATCGCGTCTATTATCGCGTGTTATATTATTATAGTTTTAGTGCTAGACGTTATGTATTAGTACATTAGTTATAGTGTTATATAAAGTATGTTAAAGTGTATTGCACAGATTATAATATATTGTGATGTAGTGTGATAATGTATATAATTGTGTTATAGTCTGTTAAATGCGAGATAGTGTATAATAATGTTATTGGGTGTAGTGTGATTGTATCAGTGTATTCAGTTGTTACATATTGTAATATGTGTTACACTGTGTTAAAGTGTATCATAGTATTATAGTGTGTAATAGTGTATTAGAATGTGTTATTATGTGTATTATATCGACATATCGTATTATATAGTGTTATAATGTTAAAGTGTGTTTTTGTGTATCTGCAGTAACTATAAAAATATAAAACAATGTAACACACTATATAATAGTATAGCATACTATTTCTGTTGTTATTAAAGTGTGTGATTCTATTAGAATGATATGGTGTGTAACAGTGTATTATAAGTTTTTGTGTTGTATTGTTGTCGTGTGTGTGTGTGTGGTATGCGTGTTATAGTGTTTATAGTGTATTTTGTGTTATTGCATGTTCTAATATATGTATCTATGTGTTATTATATCTAATATCTATAGTTTTAGATATAATAGATTATATAGATCTAATATCTATAGTATTATATATGTTATAACGTTAAAGTGTGTTTTTGTGTATAAGACCATATTAGTGAGTTATATAGTGCGTTATAGTGTTTCATAGTGTACTATAGTGTGTTAAAGTGTGTTATAATGTGTGTGTTATAATAAATTATAGTTTATTATAGTTACAGTGTGAGAATGTTATAATGTGGTTCGGATTTATCGTACGTTAATTATTATCGTATTTTAGTCTCATAATGTGTTTTAGTATGTTCTTTTTTTATGGCGTGTTACAGTGCGTGTATTATCGTCTTATCGTGTGTTATATACGATATTGTTTTTAGGTGTTATTTTGTATTTTATTGTATATTGTATATAGCATATGCAGTTATGTGTATCGTGTATTATAGTGTGTTATAATATGTTATAGTGTATAATAGTGTGTTTTATAGTGTTTTAGTGCTTTATTGTGTTAAATACAATTTTATATTGCATTTAATGCATGGTGTGTTATAGTGTATTAGACTCTTATTAATGTTATAGTGTTATAGTATGCTGTAGTATTATAGTTGGATGTAGTGTGTCATAGTGTGTTATACAATTTACAATTGATAGTGCTATATACAATTTACAATATAATACAAAATAACACCTTAAAACAATATAGTATACACGATATGACACGATAATACACGATCTGTAACACGCCAATACACTATAAAACACGATACGTTATAATACTTTAGAATCCCATGATACGCTGTAACACTCTATAATACACTATAACGCATCATAATACACACAAACAATATAACACATCCTATAACACATTATCACAGTTTCACACTTCCACACTGTAATACACAATAATACATTATAACACAAAATTATACACACTATAACACGCAACAATGCACTGTTAGAACATTACAACACTACAATGCACTATAACACAGTATAACACGTTCTAACACATTGCACTAGAATACATTACACGACTATAACACATAACACAATATAACGCATTTTAACATCGCATAACACATTATAACACATGACACACTATAACACACTAACACAATACAATATAAAATATACACTCATATTGTAACACCCTGTAATGCACTATAACAATATAATACGTTAAGGCACACTATAATACACAATTATGTTTATTATACTACAAACTCCTATACACTGAAAATCCCTATGCTAAAATACAGGAGAATACAGTATAACACGCTATAACACACCATGATACAAAGCAACAATACAACACAACATGTTATGATATTCTATAATAATTATTATAGAATATATATAATCATTATAATTAGAATAACGCACAAAAATAACAATAATACACTATGATAAACTATAGCATATTCTATACTGTTTCTATACTGTATAGTATTCTATACTGTATAGTATAGTATACAGTATAGTATTCTATACTATTTTATAGTGTTTTATAGTGTTACAGCAGATTCCAGTGAAGTGTATTATGCTGTTAGTCTGGTATAGTGTGAAGTAGTGTGTTACATAGATTGATATTGTGTGATGTGCAATATTATAATGTGCCATATGTATCACATCGTGTTAAGGTGTATTATATTGTTTATAGCATTATAACTTACTATAAAATACTATATAAAAAGAAAAAGGAAATTATGACAAAATTATGTATCACGTTAGAAATATAATCATATATAAAATAATATAACACTATAACACAGTATCACACTGTACCACTATAATCCAATCCATCATAACTATAAATACTTTAACGCATTTTATAATACACTATAACGCACAGCACACACATACAAATAGTCAATGCACAACAACACACTTTAACATTATAACATACCATATAAAACATGCTAACACATAATAACACATTTTAATTCAAACCATCATACGCTATTACAATATAATATGCACCACAATACACTGTCACAAAGTGTGTTAATGATAGTGATATATACAATTTACAATTAATAGTGCTATATACAATTTACAATATAATACAAAATAACACCTTAAAACAATATAGTATAATACACGATATGACACGATAATATACGATCTGTAACACGCCATAAACTACTATAACACTGTAAAACAACATCATAAAACACAGTATAATACCATAATGACATATACACACTAAAATAGAATATATAGTACGATAATAATCCAACATAGACTGTAACTATAAAAAACTAGAATACACACATTAACACACTATAGTACACTATAACGCACTCTAAACCAATATCTCACTAATATGGTCTAATACACAAAAACACACTTTAACATTATTACATTATGATACTTTATCATATATTAGAACGTACTACATAATAACACAAAATACACTATAAACACTATAACACGTATACATTATAACACACCACACACGACAACAATACAACCCAGCAAATTATAATACACCGTTACACACCATATCACTCTGAATAACACACTATAATAACAATAAAAATAGTATGCTATACTTCTATCTAGCGTGTTGCATTGTCATATAGATACACAAAACATTATAACATTACACTTTAACATTATCACTATGTAATACTGTATAACGATATAATACATTATCACATAAAACACATTCTAACACACTATTACACACTACAATACTATGATACACTTTAACACACATATTACAATATAATATACCATTATAATAGTCACAATCACACTACACATTACAATAAACACTATCACACATCACACTTAATATAGCATACTAAGTACATAATAGAAAAGTGCAAACACTACAATACCCAATGACACATTATTATACACTATCTCGCATTTAACAAACTATAACACAATAACACATTACATCACATTATATCCTAATCTGTGTAATATACTCACACAATACACTATAACATACTATATATAAAACACTAATGCACTAACAATAATGCACTAACGTCTAGCGCAAAAACTATAATAATATAACATGCGATATCACACGATAATAGACGCGATAATAACACTACCATAAAAGTGTAGCACTATGAAACATTACCAAACAGTATCAAACACTATCACAGTTTCACTTAATAACACACTGTAATACACAATAATACATTATAACACAAAACTATACACACTATAACACGCAACAATGCACTCTAACACACTAATAATTATCACATTACAATACACATTATAATACGTTATAACACTACAGTGAACTATAACACAGAATAACACGTTCTAACACATTGTAAGATTCTATAACGCATTACACGACTAATATACACTCTAACGCAATATATAACATTTTTACATGTTATAATACACTATGACACTTAACACACTATAACACACTATATCACACCATAACGCACTAAATATAAAATATACACACTTTAACACTTTCATATTGTAACACTATAACAATATAATACGTTAAGGCACACTATAATACACAATTATGTTTATTAATACACTATCCTACACTATCCTATACATTGTGTATACACTATAATACACTATCCTATACATTGTGCTAAAAGTTTACACTGTAAATAGTTATGCTAAAATACACGTAATACAGGAAAATACAGTATAACACACTATACCACGCTATAATACACTATAACACGCTATAATACATAACAACAATACAACACATATTATGATATCATTATAATTAGGATAATGCACACAAAAAACAATAATAGTATAGAATAGTATAGAATACTAGATAGTGTTACAGCAGATTCTAGTGAGTGTGAAGAAGCGTGTTATAGTGGTTTGTTATTGTGTGTTGTGCGAATTTATAGTGTGCCATATGTATCACATCGTGCTAAGGTGTATTATATAGTTTATAGCATTATAAACTACTATATAAAACGAAAAAGTAAATTATGACAAATTTATACACTATAATACCCTAACATACATTAATAGCACTATAAATCAGTATCGCATTAAAAATGTATCATATATAACACAATCTCACACTGTACCACTATAATCCAATTCATTATAACTATAAAATACTATAACCCACTTTGTAATACATTATCACACAATATAACGCACTGTACAACAGTATAACACACCACAATAGTCAATACACAACAACACACTTTAACATATAAAATATGCTAACACATTCTAATACACACCATAATACTATAATAAGCTATCACAGTATAATATAGCACACATTACAATATAATATACACCACAATACACCGTCACAAACGCATCACGCACTCACACATGTAACAGAACAATATCAAACAATACAAAACACTATCACACAGTGTATCATACACTATCATACACCAGTACACTATACGCTATAATACACTATAATACATTAGGATACTATGATATACTATAACACACCGTAATACTCGAAAGCAATGTAACACACTCTATCACATTATAACACTTAAAAACACACTGTAATACGCAAGAATTCATTTTAACATTATAACACACTGACACGCAAAAATACAGTATAACACGCATAATAATTCACGACAACACATTATAATATACATTATAATACAATATAACACTATAATGCACTTTAAAACAGATTAACACGTTCGAACACATTGCAATATACTTTCACGCACTATAATGCATTACACCACTATAAAATCAAAAGTTTCCCACTGTGAGGGAAGGCACCAGTCAGTCATTTTCTACCACATTATCACACCAAAATAGTCGAATACATATCAACATACTAACATTATAACATACTATATAAAACGATACATGATAACAAAAAAAACACATTCTAACAATATACTACTATTCTGTATAATATTTTACTATACCACTCTCGCAATTTAACAACACTAATATCACTATCATTAACACACTTTGTGACAGTGTATTGTGGTGCATATTATATTGTAATAGCATATGATGGTTTGAATTAGAATGTGTTATTATGTGTTAGCATATGGTATGTTATAATGTTAAAGTGTGTTATAATGTATTATAAAATGCGTTAAAGTATTTTATAGTTATAATGGATTGGATTATAGTGATACTGTGTTATAGTATTATATTATTTTATATATGATTATATTTCTAACGTGATACTTATAATTTCCTTTTTCTTTTTATATATTATTTTATAGTAAGTTATAATGCTATAAACAATATAATACACCTTAACACGATGTGATACATATGGCACATTATAATATTGCACATCACAGAATATCAATCTATATAACACACTATACCAGACTAACTCAACTTAACACACTATACCAGACTAACTAACTCCACTTAACTCACTGGAACCTGCTGTAACTACAAAACTATAAAACAGTATAGAATACGATATAGATAGTTTGCTATAGTGTATTATTGTTATTTGTGTGTGTTTTCTTCTAATTATAATAATATTGTATTATAGAATATCATAACGTTGTATTGTGTTGTATTGTGTTGCTTTGTATCATGGTGCGTTATAGCGTGTTATACTGTATTTTCCTGTATTTTAGCATAGGGATTTACAGTGTAGAAGGAGTGTGTAGTATAATAAACATAATTGTGTATTATAGTGTGCCTTAACGTATTACATTGTTATAGTGCATTACAGGGTGTTACAATATGTGTGTTAAAATGTGTATATTTTATATTGTATTGTGTTAGTGCGTTATGGTATGTTATAGTTACAGTATGTTATATGTTATAGTGTGTTATGCGATGTTAAAATGTGTTATATTGTGTTATAGTCGAGTAATGTATTCTAGTGCACTGTGTTAGAACGTGTTATTCTGTGTTATAGTGCATTGTAGTGTTATAATGTACTAACAGTGTTATAGTGTGTATAGATTTGTGTTAAAATGTATTATTGTGTATTACAGTGTGGTATTGTGTTAAACTGTGATAATGTGTTATAGGATGTGTTATATTGTTTGAGTGTATTATGATGCGTTATAGTGTATTATAGAGTGTTATATCGTATCATGGGATTCTAATGTATTATAACGTGTTATCGTGTTTTATAGTGTATTGGTGTATTATAGTGTATGTTATACTGTTTGATACTGTTTGGTGCTGTTTCATTGTGCTACACAGTTATGATAGTGTTAGTATCGTGTATTATCGCGTGGTCTATTATTATAGTTTTAGTGCTAGACGTTATGTATTAGTACAGTTATAATATGTTATAGTATATTATATTGTGACAGTGTATTACACAGATTATAATATAATGTGATGTGTATTATTGTGTTAAAGTGTTAAATACAAGATAGTGTATAATAATGTGTTATTGGGTATTGTAAAGTAGTGTGTTTGTGCTGGTGTATTATAATGTATTTAGTATGGTATATTATGTGTGATGTGTGAGTGTTTATTGTAATATGCCATTGGGTGTAGTGTGATTGTATTATAGTGTATTTAGTTGTTATATTACATTGTAATGTGTGTTATCACTGTGTATCATAGTATTGTAGTGTGTAATAATGTATTAGAATGTATTATATCGTTATATAGTATTATATGTGTTAAAGTGTGTTTTTTGTGTATCTGCAGTAGCACTATAAAACTATAAAACAATGTAAGACACTATATAACCGTATAACATACTATTTGTATTGTTATTAAAATATTTTATTCTATTACACACGCGAAACTCCTATAAACTGCCCTGTAAACCCAATGTAAATCCCTCTAAACCACTCTAATCCCCATGTAACGCCTCCTAAACACTTCTATATCCCTGTAAAGCCCTCTAAAACCCCCTAAACCCCACTAAACTAATGTAAATACTTCTAAACCCCTGTATACCTCTCTAAACACGTTTAAACAACTCTAAACGCACCTAAAGCACTCTAAACACCTCCAACCCCCTCCAAACCACTCTAAACCCCTGTAAACCCCTCTAAACCTCTCTACTCGCCTGCAAATCCATCGTTTCCACTCAGAAACTCTCTAAACACCTGTAAACACCCGGAAACACCTGTAACCCCCCCTAGAACTCTGTATATACCCTGTATGAACCCCATGTACATCACTCTAACCCCATCCAAACCCATGCAAACCCCTGTGAACCCATTTAAACCGCTTCAAACTCCTTCCAAACCCCTGTGACCCCATCCAACCCCCATTAAACTCTCTCGAAACCCTTCCAAACCCCTCTAAACCTCTCTAAACATCTATAAACCTCTGTAAACAACTAAATCTACCTAAACCACTCTAAACACGTCCAACCCCTCCAAACCGCTCTGCACCGCTCCAGACCTCTCCAATCCCCTCCAAACCCCTCGAAACCCATGTAAACCTCTCTAAACATCTCTAATCCCCTGCAAACCCCTCTATACAACCTAAAACCTCTCTAAACATCTGTAAGCACCCGAAAACACCTGTAACCCCCTCAAAATCTCTGTACATACCTCTAAACACATGTAAATCTTTCTAAACCACTCAAAACCCCCTATATACCCCAACAAAGCCCCCGATACCCCATGTAAACCCCATGTAAACCCATGTAAACCTCTTTAAACATTTCTAATCCTCTATAAACAACTCTAAACCCCTGTAAACGTCTGTAAAACGCTCGAAACCGTGTAAACCCCATCCAAACCGCTGTTAACCACTCTAACATCTAAACCTCTCTCAACCCTTCTAAACCACTCTGAACACCTGCAAACACCTCTAAACCCATCTAAACCCCTCTAAACCCCTGTAAATCCCTGTAAAACCCGCTAAACCCCTATAACCCCATGTAAACCCATCTAAACCACTCTAAACCCATGTGGACCACTCTAAACGCCTCTAAACTCCCTATAAAGCCCTCCAAACCCATCTAAACCCCTCTAAACACCTCTAATCCCCTGCAAACATCTGTACACCATCTAAACCCATCGAAACCGCTCTAAACCACGCTAACCCTCTATGAACACCTGCAAACACCTCTAAACCGCCCATAAACCCTTCTAAACCCCTCTACCCCCCTGCAAATCCCTCTATACCCCTGTTATTCCCTCTAAACACCACTCTAAACATCTTTAATCCCCTGCAAATACCTAAACGCCCCAGGAAATACCCCTCTAAACACCTCTATACAAGCTCCCGCACCTCCAGGCCTATCTCGGAGTCCAGCTCCATCTTTATCTCTAGCACTATATTTTTCTACAGCTCCAATTCCTTCTCTCTCTAGCTCCAGCTCTCTCTCCACTTCAACCTCCTGTTCCCTCTCCATTTGCATCTCCAGCCATCCCTAGCTCCATATCTACCTCAGATATCAGCTCCAGATCCATCTCCATATATGCAGCTCCATCCCCAGCACCAGCTTCAGCTCCATCTCCAGGTACATCTCAGGCACCATCTTCAGGTCCATTTCCAGATCTAGCTCTGGCTCCATCTCCATCCCCATGTCCAGATCTACCACTAGCTCCAGCTCTAACTCCATCTCCATCTCCGGCTCCAGCTCCAAATCTATGTCCCGCACCTCCAGGTCCATCTCCGAGTCTAGCTCCATCTTTATCTCCAGCTCAACTATATTTTTCTGCAGCTCCATTTCATTATCACTCTATCTCCAGCTCAACCTCCAGTTTTTTCTCCAGTTGCATCTCCAGCGCCATCTCTACCTCAGACTTCAGCTCCAGCTCCATCTCCATCTCCATTACCATCTCCAGCTCCAGCTCTTCCACATTTCCACATCCGCTACTCTAGCTCTATCTCCATCTCCACCTAGCTCTGGCTCCATCTACTGCCCAATCGCCAGATCCACCTCCAGCTCCAGCTCTATATCCAGCTCCAGCACCATATCCAGCACCAACACTATCTCCAGCTGAATTGTTTTAATGGTACCTCTATTGGCAGAGATTGAAACAAGTACAATAGCCTTGACAAAATATTCATTTTCACCACATTTATCTTACTACTAAAATCCATTGGGTAGGTGGACCATCTTTCTATATCCTTTCTTATGTTTTGGTTGATGTGATTATAATTGGCCCCATACAACATTGATATATTTTTTGTTATATTTACCCCTACGTATTTGATTGATTTTGAATCCCATTTAATATTATAATTTTGTTTGATTTCTTCTGGAGGAGGACAATTAAATAGGAGGATCCCTTTCTTAGGATCCCGATCCCTTTCATCATTTTAAAGACCTCAAACAAGTCCCCCCTTAACCTACTGCGCTCCAAAGAATAAAGACCTAACTTGTTCAACCTTTTTCTGTTACTTAGTTGCTGGAACCCAAGCAACATTCTCCTCTGTACTCTCTCTATTTTGTTGACATCCTTCCTATAATTAGGCGACCAAAATTGTACACCATACTCCAGAATTGGTCTTACCAATGCCTTGTACAATTTTAACATTACTTCCCTACTCCTATATTCAATGCTCTGATTTATAAACGTCAGCACACCAAAAGCTTTCTTTACCACCCTATCTACATGCGATTCCACCTTCAGGGAACTATGCACTAGATCCCTCTGTTCCACATTCTTGCAATTGATGGAGTACAGCATACGTTCACAAGATTAATTCCCGGGATGGAGGATACTGTCATATGTTGAAAGAATGGAGCGACTGGGCTTGTATACTCTGGAATTTAGGATGAGAGGATATCTTATTGAAACATATAAGATTATTAAGGGATTGGACACGCTAAAGACCGAAAACATGTTCCCAATGTTGGGGCCACAGTTTAAGAATTAGGGTTAGGCCATTTAGAACGGAGATGAGGAAAAACGTTTTCACCCAGAGACCTGTGAATTTGTGGAATTCTATGCCTCTGAAGGCAATGGAGGCCAATTCTCTGGATGCTTTTAAGAGAGAGTTAGATAGAGCTCTTCAAGATAGCAGAGTCATGGGATATGACGAGAAGGCAGGAACGGGGTACTGATTGTGAATGATCAGCCATGATCATATTGAAAGGCGGTTCTGGCTCGAAGGGCCTACTCCTGCACCTATTGTCTATTGTCTAATTCTAGAGTTCGTTGAAGATGCATTATACAGTCAATATAAGGGAATCTGTAAATTTGGATTTTCAGAAGGCAAATTTTCAGAGTGTCACGTAAAAGAATAAGAGCTGGAGGTTTTGGGGAACGTGTGTTAAGGGGATGTCCCACTATACGAGTTTACCCAAGAGCTCTCCCAAGTTAAAAAAAAATCAAACTTGTGGTAACTACGTAGAATGTACATAGCGGGTATGTCGGAGCTCGGGACGTCTCTTAGCGGATGCAAGGCCACCAAATTCAAGTGCAGTTTCCTAGTGCAGGGTGCAAGGCCACCGAATTCGTGCAGTTTCATACCACTTCAAGCAGGGTGCAAGGCCACCAAATTCAAGTGCAGTTTCATACCACTTCAAGCTGGGTTCAAGGCCACCAAATTCAAGTGCAGTTTCATACCACTTTCAGCAGGGTGCAAGACCACCAAATTCAGTGCAGTTTCATACGACTTCAAGCAGGGTGCAAGGCCGCCAAATTGAAGTGCAGTTTCATTCCACTTCAAGCAGGGTGAAACCACACAAAACACCAAACTCACAGTTCAGTAGACAGTAGACAACTGTATGTACAGTTGATTCACAGCTCAGACAGAGTCGTGACCTCTCTCTCCCCCATCATGCAGAGACTGAACCACACCCACACGTCCGGGTATTATAACCCCTCCCCCTCCCACCGGAAAAGCTGTGACCTTCATGGCGTGATTGACAGGAGAGAGATTCTCAACATTTTTTAAACACTACTAACACTTTTATTTTTAATTGATGGGAAGAATTCTCTGCACCTGCTGAGCGGAGGGAGACTGAGTAAGTGGTAGCCTTTTATCTAAAATCAATATACATTGCAAACAGGAAGTTACCCAAAGCACGCAAACAACCATTTGCAGTAGTGCCTTTCAACTTCAACCCAAAACACCTAAACCACCATTTTCTGTCGTGCCTTTAAACTTCAATCCAAAGCACCCAAACCACCATCTGCAGTAATGCCTTTAACTTCAACCCAAAGCACCCAAGCCACCATTTGCAGTAGTGCCTTTTCACTTCAAAACCCAAACCCCCCAAACAACCAATTTGCATTCCGCCAGTGCCTTTTTACTTCAAACCAACCATATTTTCCATTTTCAAACCACTTTAAGGGCACTCACAGTTTAGTAGGCATTTGTTCAGTGTTATTCAGAGAAACGTGACCCTCTGGCTTCCTCCATCTTGCAGAGACTGAGTGAGGCACACCCCTCCTGGTTTTATAGTCCTCCCCCCTCCCACTAGCAGGGGCAGCAGAGAGAATGGCAATTAAAAAAAAACATTAATATATCTCTAATTTTTCATCGATGGGAAAAAATCCTCCCGTCCAAGAAGGCAGAGCGGGGTTCTGGGCGAGGTGGCCAAAAATGACGGCCGTAGTTGGCGGCGTTCTCTCGGAAATCACAGCACAGCAAGCCAAAAGCGGTCAAGATCAGACTTCTAGTAATATATATATATATATATATAGAGAGAGAGAGAGAGAGAGAGAGAGAGAGAGAGAAAATATATAGAGAGGAGATATAGAGAAATAGAGAGAGATAGAGAGAGAGATAGAGAGAAAGATAGTGAGAGAGAGATAGAGATAAGGAGAGATGGAGAGGGAGAGATAGAGAAAGATAGAGAGGGAGATATATAGAGGGGGAAGAGAAAGAGAGAGGGCCTGTATTTCATAGGCGAGGTAGAGACCATGTTCCACGTGTATATGGAGTGTGTGAGGTTGCTGCCCATGTATGAATATCTGAAGGAGCTGCTCCACAAGCTATGGGTTAGTGGTGCAATATTGCATTGTGGAATGGTTGGGGGACCAGGCCTCCCGTGTGACAGGGACCCAATGGGGAGCGGACCCAACGGGTCTGCACTTGGTCTAGTTATTCTTATTTTTTGTTATTTTGGGCGAAGTTCACCCCTTCTGTCTCACTTTTACTTTTGTTACTATCTTCATTTTTTTTGCTATTGTTTGGGCGACGTTTTGATAGTGTTTTTCAGCGAGTCAAGCAAGCTGCTGACCTTAACTGGACTGGTGAGCACCTGGATCAGGATGGTGTGCAGGTAGACATTTATTTACCTTGGGCATAGACACTGCGGCCGAAGGGCCTGCTCCTTTGTACTGCTCTGGGTCAATGTCCTGCAGGCCCGAAACTGCCGTACAATAGCGGCCCATCTCCTCATCGACCAGCTGAGCGGCCGCCAGGGCAGAATAATTAATGCCCTGAGCGACTTGGAGAACTGCGTGAACTGCAGGTCATGATAAGCGTCGGCCTCCCGGTTGTATTTGGACAACAAAACAACAGTGGAGGTGGTGGCACTCGGACACACACACCAACTGCCTCTGCGGTTGTGATCCGTAAATGCAGTAAAAGGCCTCCCTTCCAGGAAGTAGTGAAAATGGCGTATGGCGAGATACAGGCAAGGTGCTCGCGGTTGAAAGCACTTTAACGGAACTGAACATCATTGAATTGCCTGCTGAAGAATTCAATGAAGGCTGCCAGTATCCATCCACGAGCTGCTCCAACACTGCCCCAAATGCAACATCAGAAGCGTCTACCGTCAGGTCGGTCGGGGCATCCACTTGTCGGTGGACGCGCATCGTGGCCCCAACCAGTGCCTCCTTAGCACTCTCGAAGGCCGCTGTTGCTTTGACGGACCACTCAACCTCCCTGCGATGACCTGCAATCAGGTGGAAAAGCGAACGCATGAATGCGGCAAGAAGCGGTGATAATAGGGGTCCATCCCCACGAATTCCTGTAGGCCCTAAACTGTGGTCGGACGGGGAAACCTGCGGACAGCGGCCGGCAGAGGCACCACCCCCTGTGGAGTTACGCAGTGGCCGAGGAAGTCGATAGCGCCAAAACGGCACTTGGACGAGTTGATGAACAAACCAAAATCGCTGAGGCGCTGACACAGCTGACGGAGATGAATGCAGTGATCCTGCCGCGAGTGACTGGCCACGATTATGTCATCCAAGTACACAAATACGAAGTCCAGGCTGCGGCACACACGGTCGATAAGCCGCTGAAAGGCCTGCGCACTGTTCTTCAAACCAAACAGCATCCGTACAAATTCAAACAGTCCAAATGGTGTTATAATGGCCGTCTTCGGGATATCGTCGGGGTGGACCGGAATTTGGTTGTACCCTTGCACGAGGTCCACCTTGAAGAACACCGACGCTCTGGCCAGATGGGCATTGAAGTCGTAAATGTGCGGTACCGGGTATCTGTCGGTGATGGTCGCATCATTCAGGTGATAGTAATCCCCACCAGTCCCCTGCTGCTTTAGGGATCATGTGGAGCAGTGACGCCCATGTCTTCGGTCCACAGAGTAGGAGTTTAAGTGCAACAGCATTGCTATCCATCACGACGTGTGACCAGTTGTAGCAGCCTGGACGAGGTCAGGAAAAGGCCAGACGCCAGGCAGGTTCAAACAGTAGTCTTTAATCACACAGCGAGAGCACACACAACCGAGGGTATTCAGGAAACCTCGTGACAGACCAACGCCCCCGTCCCTCAATCGGTGAGGGGGATGATCCAAGGAGTGGCCCACCCCCCAGGGACAGCCACACAAGTAAAGTTCACAAGATATAGGAGTAGAATTGGGCCATTTGCCCATTGGGTCCAATGTCATTCAATCATGGCTGATCTCTGCCTCCTAATCCCATTTTCCTGCCTTCTCCCCATCTCCCTTGACACTCTAATCAAGAATGTGTCTATCTCCACCTTAAAAATATCCACTGACTTGGCCCTCCACAGCCCTCTGTGGCCAAGAATCTACAGATTAAATATCATCTGACTAACAAAGTTCTTCCACGTCCTCTTTCTAAAAGAGCGCCCTTTAATTCCGAGGCTATGACCTCTGGTCCAAGACTCTCCCACCAGTGAAAACATCCTATCACATGGGACTGGATGTTAAGTATCCCGACAGGGTTTGGGAGGATGCTACTAGCTAGAAACAGACAGGTCAAAACCCTGGGAACATGTCAACAAAGAAACACTGTGAAAATGGTCACATGATGAACATCTGGTGAGAACAGAGCTGCACGTAATTTAATTGCTAGGCAGTATAAAGATAAGGTGGCTGGGAACGGCCATTTTGCAAAGGAACTGTTTGATGAGAATGAAAATTTTGAGAAGAAACAAAGATGTGTTTTGTTTATTCAGCACGTGGATGAGTAACAACTCAAAAGGATTGACTTTAAAATTGTGAGAGCCTTGGGTTATAACAAAGGTTTCCCTTTAGGAGATTGAAGGAAAATTAGTATAAAAAAAGGGCGGTCTGAAACATGGGCAGCGACAACCCGGGAACAACCATCACAAGAAGGTGGGACCTGACTTCAAAGGTCATTGAAGACAAACCCCCTACCAACAGAGTGAATCTGTACAATTAATTCATAGATGCAATATCTTTCTTTGTGATTTAGTTTAAGAAGTAATAAGTTGAAATAGTATAGTAAATGAGAAGTTATTAGAAGTCAAGTGTTTGCATGCATGTTACTCGAGTGTTAATAAAGATTGTTGTAATAAACTAAATGAAACCTCGGTTTAGAGTCTTGTTTGACACGTCAGTTGATACCCGATAGAGGTATCAATCCTTTCCACATTCACTCTATCTATGCCTTTCAATATTCTGTAAAGCACAGGGCAGGCCGAACAGCTGATTGCATTCTCATTTCAATTCCATTGACATTGCAGAGACGAACACAAGGCAGGCCGAACAGCTGATTGCATTTTCATTTCACTTCCAATGCCATTGCGGTTTCAAGTGCAGCGCAGGCTGAACAGCTCATTGCATTTTCATTTCACTTCCATTGCCAATGCAGTTCAAGCACAGGGCAGGCAGAACAGTTCATTGCATTTTAATTTTGCCTCCATTGCCATTGCAGTTTCAAGCTCAGGGCAGACCGAACAGCTAATTGCCTTTTAATTTAACTTCCATTGTCATTGCTGTTTCAAGCACTGGGCAGGCCAAACTGCTGATTGCATTTTCATTTCACTTCCACTGCCATTGTAATTCAAAGACAGAACAGGCCGAACAGCTGATTGCATTTTCTTTTCACTTACATTGTTGTTGTAGTTTCAAGCACAGGGCAGGCTGAAGAGCACATTGCATTTTCATTTCATTTCCTTTGCCATTGAAGTTTCAAGCACAGGGCAGTCCGAACAGCTGAATGCATTTTAATTTCACTTCCATTGCCATTGGAGTTTCAAGCACAGGGCAGGCCGAACAGCTCTTTGCATTTTATATCGTGCCAATTTGAACAAATCTCATCGAGCTGCTCATGGACTGTATCCCTCTGATCCCTGACTGTGTCAATCATGTGTCAGTCTAAACAGAATTTCCACCAACTCCTCAGGCAGGACGTCCCAGGAACATACCGAAGTCCCCACCCAAGGAACAAGACTGACAATATCTATGGCCCTTATATTTTATACTGGATTAAGTGGGACCCGTTGGGTCGAATATTCACATGGGGGGGGGGGGCTGGTCCCCCAACGCAATATTCCACCTCTCCACTAATTCCAATATTGCTGGGCAGTGGGGATGGGGGTGCTTTCTGGAGCGCTAGAGTGCAGGCCAGCAAATCCTATTTCATAGCGTTTCAAGCAAAGTGCCGGCCAGGAAATCCAATTCATAGCATTCAAGCAGAGTGCAGGCCAGCAAATCCAATTGCATAGCATTTCAAGCAGAGTGCAGGCCAGCAAATCCAACTGCATAGCATTTCAAGCATTTCAAGCAGAGTGCAGGCCAGCAAATCCAATTTCATAGCATTTCAAGCAGAGTTCAGGCCAGCAAATTCAATTTGCATTTCAAGCAGTACAGAGGGGGGAGTGGGAGGGAGGAGCAGGAGGAGGGGAGCGGGAAGGGGTGAGAGCGATAAAGGGGGAGTGCGGGGGGGAGCGGAGAGCTGGAGGTGGGGTGACGTTTATACCCCGAGATGTTGTCACGTCCACTCTCAGTTCGGGTCTTGTTCCCCGCAGATTCTCCAGCTGGTTCTCTCCATCTGCACTAAACATATTCCCCTCCAGCCTGAAACAAGTCGAGGAGTAAAGATGAAATAAACAAATGAAACAACAGTGTCAGTAACAGGGACTGGGGTTAATATTTCAACAACACTTACAGAACAAAATCACAGGAGAAGCCCGTGGATCGCTTGATATTTTATCACATTAAACATTAACACAAACACTCACCACATCAGCTTCAGTCTTGGATGGTTCCATATTAGGCGGCGGAGAGCGGGGACACATCAGTCTGTGAGGGGGTTGTCTGTCAGTGAGGTGCGTGTACAGAGGGCGGAGACAAGATCCTCGCTCCAGAATCTGTGAGACCGACTCTGTACAGCCTGGAGATGAGAGAGAGTGAGGGTGAGGGACACAGAGAGTGCAAATCCCCAGTGTATATCAGTGACACAATTACTGATCATATTAATGTTCAGTGTCGGACACCCAGTGAGTTTAAACACAATCTCTCACAGTCTGGAACTTACCCCAGAGTGTGTGTATTTTACAGTCCGGGTTCCTCAGAGCCGCAGACACCGGTTTCACTCCGGAATCTCCCAGGTCGTTCCCAGGCTAAACACAAACAGAGTAAGAAACAAACTGATACAAACCCCGGCGAGGCTGAGATAGACAACTCTCCCAAACGGATATTTATGGAAACACCTCAGCACATTATTGAATTAATCTCTGTGGATGTGTTTGATGACTTTCACCATTTATTCTCATTCCCTGACCGGGAAATGTTCCTTGAGTAGAGAACGGCGGCAGACAACACGCGCGACCCGGGGGAAGGGGTCGATCACCGGTGACCCGGAGGGGGGAGTGGAGATGACCATCGATGACCCAGGGGTGGGTGGGTAAAGTAGGAGGGGTGCCCCCCGTGCATGGTGACGACCGCTCGGCCCCATGGAAGGGGTGCTGGACGGAATAACAAAATAGTGAAACAATTTTACAGTTCACTGTTAGTGTCAAACGGACAGTTACCTCAATTCCTAACACTTGTGCAGAGCCGGTCCCAGCCGCCAGAGACCTTCGCATTGAATGCGGCATCCCCACAGATCGAGGTGTTTGATTGTATCGCACGGCCTGATGACATGAGACAGGACCGCACAGCCAATCGTGGTCAGTCCCAGTACCTGGAATGAAAATGTTTGCACAGATCCCAGTGTCTGCTGAGCCAGTTGGGGATTCTGAGACTCAAACAGGTAGTGCAGCGTGTTCAGGAGCCTCCTTTTACCAAACTCACTCCCTGCATTTCTAATCTGACGTTGAACCTCCTCCTTCACCCAGTCAATCACTCGACAGATTGTTTGATTAGGAAATGGACCCAGAAACGCCTCCAGGACCCGAACTGCCCGTGGGGAGGAGAGACCAGCGACAAAACGGAAAAATACTTCAAATCGCCTGTCTGTCGTCCTGTGGACTTCAGACAGGAGTTTCACGATATTCCTGGGATCTACAGTCAGGAATTGTGCGAGTGCGCACTGTAGCATTATAGTGTATTCTAGTGTATACTAGTGTATAGTGTGTTGTTATGGTGTATGTTATAGTGTGTTCTATTGTGTGTTACTGCTTTATTGTGTTATATACAATTTTATAATGTTATAGTGTGTTGTAGTGTATTAGACTATTATTAATGTTATAGTGTTATAATGCTGTATTATTATATTATGTTATAAATTGTTATAGTGCTATAATGTTATAGTTATAGTATTATAATGTTATAATTGGTGGTATTATTAAAGTGTTATAGTTTGTTATAGTGTACTATACAGCACTATACTACACTATATGTAGTGTGTCATCGTGTGTAATAGTGTATTATTGTGTGTTATAGTGTTAAAATGCTTTATAGTCCATTATAATATATTATATTGTGTTATGGTATGTTTTAATGATTTATAGTATGTAGTTGTGTATTATAGTGTATAGTTTATTTTGATATTATAGTGTGTTATAGTGTTATAGTGCATTATAGTATAATGTATTATGGTGTAATATATCTTATATTGTTATTGTGTTAGTGTATTATAGTGTGTGTATGTGTATTATCGTGCTGTGCTGTATTATATTGTGTTATAGTGTATATAGGATTAAATTAAAATATTATAATGTGTAATATAGTATTATAATTTGATGTAGAGTGATGTAGTGATATAGTGTATTATAGAGATTAGTATTATAATGTGTTATGCAGTGTTATAGTGTAATATAATGTAATAATGTTATAATGTTAGTATGTCTTGATATCACCTCCAGGTCCATCTCCAGGTCTAGCTCCATCTCCATCACTAGCTCCATTTTTTCCCCAGCTCCTCCTTTATCTCTCTCTATCTCTATCCAGCCCAGCTTTTATCTGCACCTCAGCTCCAGTTTCCATCTCCAGTTCCATCTCCAGCTCCATCTCTAGTTCCATCTCTAGCTCAACCTCAAGCTCCAGCTCCGGCTCCGTCTCCAGCTCCATCTGCATCTCCATCTCCAGCTCTAGCTTCATGTCCAGAATCTCCAGCTCCAGCTCCAGCTCCAGCTCCACGTCAAGCTCCAGCTCCAGCTCTATTTCCAGGCCCATTTCCATCTACAGCTCCAACTCCATCACCAGCTCTAAGTCCAGGTCCAGCTCCATCTCTATCCCCCGCTCCATCTCCAGCTCCAGCTCCCGCTCCAACTCCAGCTTTAGCTCCAGCTACAGGTCTAGCTCCAGAGCCATCTCTAGCTCTAGCTCTTGCTCTATCTCCAGCTCCACGTCCATCTTCCTCTCCCTCCAGTTCCAGCTTCCGCTCCATTTCCAGCTCCAGCTCCAGCTCCACCTCCAGCTGTAGTTCCAGCTCCAGCTCGAGCTCCAGCTCAATCTGTAGCTCCATCTCCAGTTCCATCTCCAGCTCCATCTAGCTCCATCTCCAGCTCATTTTCCAGCACCAGCTCCGGCTCCGTCTCCAGCTCCATCTCCAGGTCCATCTCAATCTCTAGCTCCAGCTCCAGCCTCAGACATAATCTCCAGCTCCATCTCCAGCACCATCCCCAGCACCAGCTCCAGCTCCATCTCCAGCTACATCTCAGGCACAATTTCCAGGTCCACCTCCAGATTTAGTTACAGCTCCATCTCCTAGCTCCAGATCCATCTGTAGCTCCAGTTCCATCTCCAGAGCCATCTCCAGCTCCATCTCCATCTCCACCTCCAGCTCCACCTCCAGCTCCATCTCTCGCTCCAACTCCAGCACCATCGCCAAGTCCTATTCCCCCTGCTCCAACTCTAGCTCTATCGCTATTCCAGCTAACATCTGCAGCTCCAGCTCTATCTCCGTCTCCCACTCTGGCTCCATCTCCATCCCCATGTCCAGATCTACCTCTAGCTCCAGCTCTAACTCCATCTCCGTCTCCAGCTCCATCTTCATCTCCATCACCATTGCCACATCCGCTACTCTAGCTGTATCCCCATCTCCACCTACCTCTGGCTCCATCTCCTGCCCAATCGCCAGATCCACCTACAGCTCCAGCTCTATATCCAGGCCCAGCACCATATCCAGCACCAGCACTATCTCCAGTTGCATCTTCAGCTCTAACTCCATCTCCAGCTGCAGCACCATCTTCAGCTTTAGGTTCATCTCAATCTACAGCTGATAATCTAGCGTCAGCTCTATCTCTATCTCCATCTCCAGCATCTCCTGTTCCACCTCAAGCTCCACGTCCAGCTCCTCCAGCTCCTCCAGCTCTAGCTTCATGTCCAGAATCTCCAGCTTCAGCTCAGCTCCAGCTCCATGTCAAGCTCCAGCTCCAGCTCTATTTCCAGGCCCACCGCCATCTAAAGCTCCACCTCCAGCACCATTTCCAGCTCCATCACCAGCTCTAGCTCAAGGTCCAACGCCATCTCCTGGTCCATCTCCAGCTCCAGCACCAGTTCCAACTCCAGCTCCAGCTCTAGATCCACCTCCAGCTTTAGCTCCAGCTACATGTCTAGCTCCAGATCCATCTCTAGCTCCAGCTCTATCTCCAGCTCTACGTCCATCTTCCTCTCCATCTCTAGTTCCATCTTCCGCTCCATTTCCATCTCCACCTCCATCTCCAGCTCCAACTCAAACTCCACTTCCATCTCCAAGCTCCATCTGCAGCTCCATCTCCAGCCCCTGTTCGATCTCCAGCTCGAGCTCCAGATCTATGTCCCGCACCTCCAGGTCCATCTCCGAGTCTAGCTCCATCTTTATCTCTAGCTCCACTATATTTTTCTGCAGCTCAATTTCATTATCTCTCTATCTCCAGCTCAACCTCCAGTTTTTTTCTCCAGTTGCATCTCCAGCGCCATCTCTACCTCAGACTTCAGCACCAGCTCCATCTCCATTACCATCTCCAGCTCCAGCTCTTCCACATTTCCACATCCGCTACTCTAGCTCTATCTCCATCAACTCCATCAGCTCCATCTACTGCCCAATCGCCAGATCCACCTCCAGCTCCAGCTCTATATCCAGCTCCAGCACCATATCCAGCACCAACACTATCTCCAGCTGCATCTTCAGCTGTAACGCCATTTCCATCTCCAGCCCCATCTTCAGCTTTAGGTTCATCTCAATCTACAGTTTAAATCTAGCGTCTCCATCTCCAGCATCTCCTATTCTACCTCTACCTCCATCTCCAGCTCCTCCAGCTCTAGCTTCATGTCCAGAATCTTCTGCTCCAGCTCCAGCTCCATGTCAAGCTCCAGCTTCAGCTCTATCTACAGCTCCATCTACAGCTCCAGCTTCAGCTCCAGCTCCAGTTCCAGCTCCTTCACCAGCTCTAGCTCCAGGTCTAAGTTTTGGTTTTTCTAAATCTCTTGTTCCATCTTCCGCTCCATTTCCAGCTCCAACTCCACCTCCAGCTCTAGCTCCAGCTCCAGCTCTAGCTCCAGCTCAATCTCGAGTTCCATCTCCAGCACCATCTAGCTCCATCTCTAGCTCTCTTTCCAGCTCCAGCTCTGGCTCAGTCTCCAGCTCCGTCTCCAGCACCATTTCAAGCTCTAGCTCCAGCTCCAGCTGCAACTCGATCTCCAGCTCTTCCTCCATGTCCAACTCCAGCTCCTGCTCTAGCTCCAGCTCCCGCACCTCCAGGTCGGTCCAGGAGCTCCATCTCCATAATTAGCTCCACCTCTATTTTTTTCGCGAGCTACTTCTTTATCCCTCTCTAGCTCCAGCTCTATCTGTACCTCAGGCTCCAGCTTCATCTCTAGTTCCATCTTGAGTTCGCTCGAGCTCCAGCTCCAGCTTCGTTTCCAGCTCCATCTCCATCTCCATATCCATCTCCATCTCCAGCTCTAGCTCCAGTTCCATCCCCAGCCCCAGCTCCATCTCCAGGTCCATCTCAATCTCTAGCTCCCGCTCCAGTTCCATCTCCTGCTCTGAAGCTAGAGCTGGAGTTAAACTAGAGCTGGATTGAACTGGAGATAGAACTGGAGATGGAGCTAGAGCTGGAGCTGCGTCTGGAGCTTAAGTTTACAAACTTAAAGCATACGGTATTAGGGGTTCAGTATTGATGTGGATAGAGAACTGGCTGGCAAACAGGAAGCAAAGAGTAGGAGTAAACGGGTCCTTTTCACAATGGCAGGCAGTAACTAGTGGGGTACCGCAGGGCTCAGTGCTGGGACCCCAGCTATTTACAATATATATTAATGATCTGGATGAGGGAATTGAAGGCAATATCTCCAAGTTTGCGGGATGACACCAAGCTGCGGGGCAGTGTTCGCTGTGAGGAGGATGCTAGGAGACTGCAAGGTGACTGGGATAGGCTGGGTGAGTGGGCAAATGTTTGGCAGATGCAGTATAATGTGGATAAATGTGAGGTTATCCACTTTGTGGCAAAAACAGGAAAGCAGACTATTATTTAAAATGGTGGCCGATTAGAAAAGGGGAGATGCAGCGAGACCATGGGTGTCATGGTACACCAGTCATTGAAAGTTAGGCATGCAGGTGCAGCAGGCAGTGAAAAAAGCGAATGGTATGTTAGCTTTCATAGCAAAAGGATTTGAGTACAGGAGGCAGGGAGGTTCTACTTCAGTTGTACAGGGTCTTGGTGAGACCACACCTGGAGTATTGCGTGCAGTTTTGGTCTCCAAATCTGAGGAAGGGACATTATTTTGCCATAGAGGGAGTGCAGAGAAGGTTCACCAGACTGATTCCTGGATGTCAGGACTGTCTTATGAAGAAAGACTGGATAGACTCGGTTTATACTCTCTGGAATTTAGGAGATTAAGAGGGGATCTTATAGAAAACTTACAAAATTCTTAAGGGGTTGGACAGGCTAGATGCAGGAAGATTGTTCCGATGTTGGGGAAGTCCAGGACAAGGGGTCACAGCTTAAGGATAAGGGGGAAATCCTTTAAGACCGAGATGAGAAAGACTTTTTTCACACAGAGAGTGGTGAGTCTCTGGAACTCTCTGCCACAGAGGGTAGTTGAGGCCAGTTCATTGGCTATATTTAAGAGTGAGTTGGATGTGGCCCTTGTGGCTAAGGGGATCAGAGGGTATGGGAAGGCAGGTACGGGATACTGAGTTGGATGATCAGCCATGATCATATTGAATGGCGGTGCAGGCTCGAAGGGCTGAATGGCCTACTCCTGCACCTAATTTCTATGTTTCTATGTTTCTATGGAGATGGAGCTTGAGATGGAACTAGAGCTGCTGCTGGAGATGGAGATAGAGCAAGAGCTGCAGGAGTTGAAGACTGAGTTGTAGATGGAGTAGAGCTGGAGCTGGAAGGAGCTGGAACTGGAGATGGAGCAGGAGATCGAGCTGGAGATGAAGATAGAGATGGAGCTGAACATGGAGTAGAGCTGGAGCTGGAAGGAGCTGGAAGGAGGTGGATCAGGAGATCGAGCTGGAGATGAATCTAGAGGTGGAGCTGGAGATGGAGCTAAAGATGAAGATGAAGGTAGAGTCGGAGCTGGTGATGGAGATGGAGATGAAGCTGCTGGAGATAGAGATGAAACTGGAGATGGAGCTCGAGCTGGAATAGGAGTTGGAGATGGCGCTGGAGATTGATTTGGAGCTGGAGATGGAGATGGACCTAGAGCTGGAGCTGGAAATCGAGCTGGAGATGGACCTGGAGATGGAGATAGAGCTAGAGCTGTTGATGGAGCTGGAGATGGAGTGAAAGCTGGAGCAGGAGATGGAGCTACAACTAGATCTTGAGATTGATCTGCAGATGGAGCTAGGGCTAGAGCTGGAGCTAGAATTGGCGCTCGAGGAAGAGCTGGAGATGGAGCTGGAGATGGAACTGGAGATGGAGCTGCAGCCAGTACAGCTACTAGAGCTAGAGCTGGAGTTTGAGCTGGACATGGAGTTTGAGCTGCATCTGGGGATGGGGCTAAAGCTAGATCTGGGGATGGAGCCGGAGATGGAGCTAGAGCTGGATCAAGCGATGGAGCTAGAGCAAGAGCTGAAGATTGAGCTGGAGATGGAGCTAGCGCAGGAGCTGGAGATGGAAATGGAGATGGAGATGGAGCTAGATCTGGAGATCTAGTGCAAGCTAGTGCTGGAGATGGAGCTAGAGCTAGAGCTAGAGCTTCAGGTGCAGCTAGTGTTAGAACTAGAGCTAGTGCTGGAGATTGAGCTGGAGGTAGAGGTAGAGCACGTGCTCGTGCTAGAGATGGAGCCAGAGCTGGGAGCTGGAGATGTGTCTGGAAATGGAGCTCTAGCTAGTAAAGCTGGAGGTGTAGCTGGAGGTGGAGCTAGAGCTATAGCGGGAGTTGGAGCTGGAGCTGGAGATGGAGCCAGAGCTGAAGCTGGAAATGGAGCTGCAGCTAGAGCTGGAGATAGAGCTGGAGGTGGAGCAAGATCTAGAGCTAGGTTGAGTTAAATTGGAGCTGGAGTCAGCCCCCCCCCCCCCCCCCCCCCCCCCCCCCCCCCCCCCCCCCCGTGGAGATAAGAGCTGATATGGAGCAAGAGCTGGAACTGGAAATGGAGCTTGAGGTGGAGCTAGAGTTAGAGCTGGCGATTGAAATGGAGATGGGAGCTTTGAGCTGGAGCTGTAGATTGAGCTAGAGATAGAACAAAGAGGAGCAGTGGAGATGGCGCTCCAGGAGATGGAGCAGGCGCTTGAGCAGATGGAGCTAGTGATGGAGCTGGAAATGGAGCTAGATTTAGAGCAGGAGATGGAGATTAAGCTGGAGATGTAACTTGGGATGGAGCTAGAGCTGGAACTGGAGAAGGAGCTGGAGATGAAGCCTGATCTAGAGCTGGAGGGAGTTAAACTAGCTGGATTGAGCTGGAGATAGAGCTGAAGCTGAAGATGCGTCTGTAGATGTAGCTTGGAATGGAGCGAGTGCTGGACCTGGTGATTGAGATGGATCTAGAGCTGGAGCTGAAGGCGGAGCTAGAGCTCGAGCTAGAGCTAAACTAGAGCTAAATATACACTAGAGATGGAGAAGGAGCTGGAGGCGCTGGAGATAGAGAGAGCTAGAGATGGAGATGGAGCTGGAGCTAGAGAAGGCGCTGGAGGGAGCTAGAGCTGGAGGAGCTGGAGACTGAACGGGATGGAGTTGAGCTTGAGCAGGAGGGAGCTACAACTGGAGATAGGGGTGGACATGGAGCTCGAGCTGGAATTGGAGCGGGACGTGCCGCTGGAGATTAAGCCTGAGCTTGAGCTGGAGATGGAGATGGAGATGGAGCTAAAGGTGCAACTAGAGTTTGAGATGGAGATGCCACAGGAGGTGGAATTGCTGCTGGATTGCTGATGGAGCTAGTACTGGAGATGGTGGAGATTTATACTCGTGTTCTGGGTGTTATTAAACGTATACTCTCGTGATGAGGCAGAGAGCTCGAGATAGACAGAGCTCGAGATTAGAGCCCACGAGATAGAGCCTCGCGACGTGATATATTCGAGATACAGATGTAAGAGCTCAAGATAGTGTCGAGGTAGCTCGAGAAATAGACACTCGAGATAGAGCTCGAGATGGAGATAGAGATAGAGCTCGAGAGAGAAAGAGCTCAGATAATGCTCGAGATATAAAGGTATATAGAGCTCGATGGGGTTCGAGATAGAGAGAGAGGGTTGGAGTTAGAGATACTCGAGATAGAGATATTCGAGGGAGATACTCGAGATGGAGCTCGAGGTGTGAGCTCGGCTGAAGTATAGATAGATTGAGCTTGTGGCGGACTGAGCCCTAGATAGAGATAGAGCTATTGATAGAGAACGAGAGCGATCGAGATAGAGATACTTGATGGAGATCGAGCTCGAGATAGAGATAGAGTTCGAAATAATAGAGCTCGTGATAGAGGACATAAAGCGCGAGATAATTACTCGAGAGAAATATTGATTTCGAGAGAAATAGAGCTAGCTATCGCAAGAAATAGATTTCGAGATTCTCGAGCTAGAGTTTCCAGATAAAGCTCGAGATAGAGAGAGCTCGAAATAGGGATAGAGCTTGAGAAAGAGGTCGAGATAGAAATACTCGAGGTAGACCTCGAGCTCCTCGAGATGTCGGTAATGAAGATAGAGAGAGAAAGCGAGAGCTTGAGCTAGAGATAGTGATAGAGATACAGATACAGATACAGATACAGATACAGATACAGATACATATCGATAAAAAGAGAGGTAGAGATTTCGATAAATAGGGCTAGAGAAAGAGTGATAATGGAGTGGAAGCTGGAGCTAGAGCTGGAGGTGGAGATGGAGCTGGAGCGAGCTCTACAGGGAGCGGGAGTTGTATCTGGAGATGGAGCAGGAGCTCGAGATGGAGCTGCAGATGATAGATAGCGGGAGAGATAAAGATATAGAGATAGATCGAAAGAGAGGTATAGTGGTTGACCTACATAAAAAATATACTATAATAAACTTACATATAATAATATTATAACACTTATAACCTTATAACATTTATAATACACATTATTATACACCAATGTTATATCATTATAATACATAATACGATAACACACTGATACTATAACATAATACGATAACACACCAATACTAAATTATATTATAACTATAATACTACAACTATAAAACAATGAATATATTATAAACATTATACCTATAACACAATATATAAACACGGTAATCCACAGATATTACATTATAAAATTCATTATACGATATTATACATACTATTAATACTAAAACTATGACAAACGCAATATATACTATATAATGCAAAATAACACTATAATGGACTGGAACACACTACCTCACTATATCTTATTGTCCAATTAAATGTATATAATACAATATATATCAGAGAACAATAATGCCTTCTAAACACAATACGCTATATTACACTTATAGACACTGTAATACACTACGTCACTCTAAAATACACCATACCAGACTAACACTATAATACTATAATGCAATATAATACCACATTATAGTACACTACACAGTTAAACACACCATAACATTATATTACTATCACACGCTACAATACACTATAACAACCACAATACAACACACGCTATTACAATATTATATACCATAATTCAATACCTTAATACGATATAATACACTCTAACACGATATCAACAATAATGTTAATATAACAACTATAATAACACACTAACATCATAACAATAAAATTTGATAAAATTTGATTTATATAACTCACTCGACATATATAAATACACTATATATATATATGATACGATGAAACTTTAAAACTTGACAATGAGTTAGTGTGTTATCGTTAGTACATTATTTTACACCAGTGTGTATATTTTAGTGTGTGTAGTTGTGCGTGAGTTGTGTATAGTGTATATTTAGTGATTATATCGATGAATGTGTGTTTTATTTATATTTAGTGTCCGTTGTAGTTTGTGTCAAAATTACGAGAGTTGTATAGTAAAATATTGTACAGTTATAGTAATATATTGTTAGAATGTGTTATTTTTTATTATTATGTAGTGTATCGTTTTATATAGTATGTTATAATGTTAGTATGTTGATATGTTTTAGACTATTTTGGTGTGATAATGTGGTAGAAGATGGTGCCTTCCCTCACAGTGGGAAACTTTTGATTCAGTTGAACTATCGTGTATCGTATATAGTGTACAATGTATGGGATAGTATAATATAATAAACATAATTGTGTATTAAATTGTGCTTGTGCATTATATTGTTATGGTGTATTACAGGGTGTCTGAAAGTGTTATATTGTGTTATTGTGTATACGGTGTTAAAATGTATTGTATTGCTTTACAGTGTATTTTAGTGGTGTAATGCATTATAGTGCGTGAAAGTATATTGCAATATGTTCGAACGTGTTAATCTGTTTTAAAGTGCATTATAGTGTTATATTGTATTAGAATGTATATTATAATGTGTTGTAGTGAATTATTATATATCTTAGTGTGTTATACAGTATTTTTGCGTGTCAGTGTGTTATAATGTTAAAATGAATTCTTGCGTATTACAGTGTGTTTTTATGTGTTTGTTATAGAGTGTGTTATATTGCTTTCGTGTATTACGGTGTGTTATAGTATATCATAGTATCCTATATGTTATAGTGTTATAGCGTATAGTGTATTATAGTGTACTGGTGTATGATAGTGTATGATACACTGTGTGATAGTGTTTTGTATTGTTTGATATTGTTCTGTTACATGTGTGAGTGCGTGATGCGTTTGTGACGGTGTATTGTGGTGAATATCATATTGCAATGTGTGTTATATTATACTGTAATAGCTATTGTAATATTGTAAAATGGTGTGTATTAAAATGTGTTAGCATATTTTATATGGTATGTTACAATGTTAAAGTGTGTTGTTGTGTATTGACTATTGTGGTGTGTTATACTGTTGTACAGTGCGTTCTAGTGTGGTATAATGTCTTACAAGTGGTTTATGGTATTTTATAGTTATAATGAATTGGATTATAGTGGTACAGTGTAATACTGTGTTATATTATTTTATATATGATACATTTTTAATGCCCCGATACTTATAGTGTTATTATAAAGTCATTAGGGTATATAGTGTATACATTGTGTACAGCCTAATTTACTTTTTCGCTTTATATAGTATTTTATAGTAGTTTATAATGCTTGCTTTATAAAACTATATAATACACCTAAGCACGATGTGATACATATGGCACACTATCAATACCGCACAACAACACAAACTACTATTAACACACTGCTTCACCTCCACTATACCATCACTAGAAATCTGCTTAATCTACACCCTAACACACATAGTTGACTGTAAATGCAACAATCACTTTAGCACAAGTATGAAACAGTATATAGAATAATATCTAGGAAAAGTGCAGTATTATTGTATTTGTGTTGTGTGTTTGTGATGTGTGTGATTATCCTATCATAATATAGTGTTGTATTGTTGTTGTGATGTATTATAGCGTGTTATGTGTATTATTATAGCCGTGCATATGGTAGGATATTGTGTGTTCTACTGTATTTTCCAGTATTATGTGTATTTTAGCATTAGCCTATTAAAGTGAAACTCTTTTAGCACAATGTGTATTAGGATTGTGTAGTGTAATTACTATAATGTGTATTATAGTATGTGTGTATTATGTTAAGTATTATATATTACGTATTATAATGCTATGTATTAATAGAATATGTTGTAACATGACATGTTTGTATGTTATGTTGCTTTATAGTATACATTATTTGTAAACAATTCAATGTGATAGAAGATAGTTATATTACTAGCGTGGATATTTACGTTGGTATTTTCCTGTATTTTACAGTGTTGATTTTAGTATATTATGGACATTGAACATATTGTGTATAATATGGTACGGCCAAATGTATGTATATAATAAACATTTTGTGTGTGTATGTGTGTATAGTGTGGCCATTATAGTCGTATTATATTGTTTGTGTGCAGTGTATGTGTGTGAATGTGTTTATTGTGCATATATGATGTTACACAAGTATAAACATGCGTAAAGTGTGGATTGGATTAGTGTGTGTGATTGTGTTATAGTTTATATGTGTATACTTTAGAAGTTGTGTTGCGATGTAGTTGTTATATATTGTGTGTTATAGTGGATATAGTGTTTAATGCGATGTTTAACTGTGTTTATTTTGCTTGTGTCGTATAGTTAACTTCGGTGTTAAAGTATTGTGTTGCATTGTAGTGTTGTAGTTACTAACATATTCATAAGTGTTATAGTTTTGTGTATTGTATGTATGTTGTTTTATGTATGTACAAGTGTGCACTGTATAGTGTTATAATGTGATAATGTGTGTATAGTTTATGTAGTTATGATGTATTATTATGTATTACTCAGTGTGGTATAGTGTTAAACATGTATAATATATAGGATGTGTTATATTTGTTTGTGTTTATTATATGCGTTTTAGTGTATATTGTATAAGTGTTATATCGTATCATGAGATTCTAATGTATTATAATGTGTTATCGTGTTTTATTGTGTATTGGTGTATTATAGTGTATGTTATACTGTTTGATTGTTTGGTGCTGTTTCATTGTGGTTTTACCACACCGCGTACATTATTATAGAACACCTTATTACATTGTAAAATACACTTGTATTATCGCGTGGTAAATTATTATAGTTTTAGTGCTAGACGTTATGTATTAGTATATTAGTTATAATATGTTATAGTATATTATATTGTGTGACAGTGTATTACACAGAGTATAATATAATGTGATGTGTATTATTGAGTTATAGTTTTAAATGCAAGATAATGTGTTATTGGGTATTGTAATGTAATGTGTTTGTGCTGGTGTATTATAATGTATTTAGTATGGTATATTACGTGTGATGTGTGAGTGTTTATTGTAATATGCCATTGGGTGTAGTGTGATTGTATTAAAGTGTATTTAGTTGTTATATTACATTGTAATGTGTGTTACACTGTGTTAAAGTATATCATAGTATTGTAGTGTGTAATATGTATTTGAATGTATTATATCGTTATATAGTATTATATAAACGTTGTTAAAGTTGTGTTTTTGTGTATCTGCAGTAGCACTATAAACTATAAAACAATGTAAGACACTATATAACCCGTATAGCATACTATTTGTATTGTTATTAAAGTGGGTTATATTCTATTAGTGATAAGGTGTCCAACAGTGTATTAAATTATTTTGTGTCGTATTTTGTCGTGTGTTGTGTAATACGTGTTATAGTGTTGATAAGTGTATTTTATGTTATTATGTTATTATATGAATATAGTATTATAGAGTTAGTTTTAATGTTTAAAAGTGTGTTTTTATGTATGTGGACCATATTAGTGAGTTATATTGCATTTTTTTAACACCTTCAAACAACTTAAATACCTCTAAACCCATTCAAAAACCCCTCTAATCCCATCAAATCCTTCTAACACTATAACACTCTATACCCCTCTAAACCTTCTAAACCTCTCCAAACATTTGTAAATCCCTACATACACCCGTAAACCCCTCTAGCATCTCTTATCCCTGAAAACCCCTTTAAAAACTGCAATCTTCTATTGCAACCTGCAAACACCCGGAAAAACACTGTAAACCCCTCTAATCCCCTAACGAAAGTAAATCCCTCTAGTTCCCCTTCAAAGCACCTCTAACCCCCTCTCAAACCCTCTACCACTCCGTCCTACCCCGATAAACAACTCTCAACACTGAGCATCTCTTACCCAACGTAATTTCATCTAGGTCCCCTCCAAAACACCATAACCCCCCTCTCAACCCCTCTACACTCCGTCCTAACCCCCGTAAACACTTTAACCACTAACTCTATATACACCTGAAAACCTTGTTAAACCCCTCTAACCCCCCACTAAACCCCTCCAGACTCCCTCCGAACCCCCTCCATCGCTTTAACCCATCCAAACCCCTCTAAACTCCATCTAAAACCATGGAAACAAACATCTAACCCCTAAGCCATCGACCCCTCTAGCCCCTGTAAACCCCTGTAAACCCCTCTAAACCCTGTGAACCACTCTAAACGCCGCTAAACCCCTATAAAACCCGCTGAGCAACTGTAAACCAATTATAAAACCCATGTAACCCGCCAAACACTTCTATACCATAGTTAAACCCCACTTAAAACAACCCTAAAAACACTCGAAACACCGTGTACATCTTCTAACCCCCTGTAAAACCGTAATCCTTCTTAATGTCTCTAAACCTCTGTAAACAAATCTAAATCACGTGTAAACGTTGTAAAACCTCCTAAAAACGTTGTACCCTGTACACTTTTTAAACCACTATAAACTTCTCTGAACAGCTGCAAACACCTCTTAACCACTATAAACCAGTCTAAACCCCTGAAAATCACACTAAACCCCTATAACCCTCTAAACTCCACTAAAACCCTGTAAATCTAAACCCCTCTAAACCTCTCTACTCGACTGCAAATCCATCGTTTCCACTCAGAAACTCTCTAAACACCTGCAAACACCTGTAAACCCCTCTAACCCCATCTCAAACCTTCTAAACACCTCTAATCCCCTCTAAACATCTCTAATCCTCTGCAAATCCTTCTAAACCGCTGTACAGCATTTAAACCTCTCTGAACCCCTCTAGACCCCTCTAAGCCATGCTAAACCTCTCTAAACATCTGAAAACACCTCTAAACCCCCTTAAACCTGTAAAACCTCATAACCCTCTGTAAATCCCACCTAATTAAAATAAATTACCCTGTAAATCCCTCTAAAACACCAGTCAAAACCTGTCTAAAATACTTCTAACCCATGTAAATCCCTCTAAAAACCCCTCCACACGCGGAAACCCCTATAAACTGCCCTGTAAACCCATGTAAATCCCTCTAAACCACTCTAATCCCCATGTAACGCCTCCTAAACACTTTTATATCCTGTAAAGCCCTTAAAACCCCTAAACCCCACTGAACTGATGTAAATATTTCTAAACCCTGTATACCTCTCTAAAACACGTTTAAACAACCTTCTGTGACCACCTATAAAGCGACTCTAAACACTCCAAACCCCTCCACACCCCGCTCAACCCCTGTAACACCCTCTAAACCCTCTCTATCGACTGCAAATCCATCGTTACCACTCAGAAACTCTCTAAACACCTGTAAACACCCGGAAACAGTAAATACGTGTCAAAACAGTATATACCCTAGAATTTGTATAAACCTCGTTATGTATCCCACCCCCTCCAAAACTTCCCAAACCCCTGTGACCCATCCAAACCCCCATTAAACTCTCTCGAAACCCTCCAAACCCCTCTAACCTCTCTAAACATTTCTATAAACTGTAAACAAACTAAATCTACCTAAACCACCAAACCCTCCAACCCCTCCAAATGCCTCTGCACCGCTCCGGAACTCTCCACTCACCTCAAACCCTCGGAAACCCATTGTTAACCTCTCTTAACATCTCATAATCCCCTGCAAACCTCTATACAACCTAGAAACTCTTAAAACATCTGTAAGCACCGAAAACACCTGTGTAACCCCTTTAAATCTCTGTACATACTATAAACACATGTAAATCCTTCTAAACCACTCAAAACCCCTATAAACCCCAACAAAGCCCCCGATACCCCTGTAAACCCATGTAAACCCCATTGTAAACCTCTCTAAACATTTTCTATTCCTCTATAAACAACTCTAAACCCCAGTTAAGTCTGTAAAAACGCTCGGAAAAAACCGTGTAAACCCATCCAAACCGCTTGTTAAACACTCTAACAATCGTAAACTCTCTCAACCCTTCTAAACACTCTGAAACACCTCTAAACCCTCTAAACCCCTGTAAATCCCTGTAAAACCCGCTAAACCCCTACAAACCCATGTAAACCATCTAAACCCCTGTTAACCCCATGTAAACCCATTAAACACCATGTGGACAACTCAAACGCCTCTAAACTCCCTATAAAGCCCTCCAAACACCTCTAATCCCCTGCAAACATCTGTACACCATCTATACCCATCGAAACCGCTCTAATCCACTCTAAACCTCTATAAACACCTGCAGACACCTCTAAACCGCCTATAAACCCTTCTAAACCCGTCTACCCCCCCCTGCAAATCTATACCCCTGTAAATCCCTGTAAACACCACTCTAAACATCTTTAATCCCTAAGGTGGTGTTTAGTAGTGTGTAATAGTGTATTAGAATGTATTATATCGTTATATTGTCTTATATAACGTTAAAGTGTGTTTTTGTCTATCTGCAGTAGCTCTATAAAACTATAAAATAATGTAACACACTATATAACAGCATAGCATACTATTTGTATTGTTGTTAAAGTGTTTTATTCTATTAGTGATATGGTGTCTAACTGTATTAAATTATTTTGTGTCGTTTTGTCGTGTGTGCGTAATACGTGTTATAGTGTTGATAGTGTATTTTGTGTTATTATGTGTTATTATATAATATAGTTTTATATAGTATTATAGAGTAGGTTTTAATGTTAAAGTGTGTTTTTATTGTATGTGACCTTTTAGTGAGTTATATTGAATTTCTTAACACCTCAAACACCTTAATTACCTCCTAAACCCCACTCAAAAACCCCTTTAAAAGCCCATCTAAACACGGTAACCCACTCTAATCTCCTTTAAACCATTCTAAACCTCTCCCAAAACATTTTGTTAAATCCTCCATACACCGGTAACACCCTCTAAACATCTCTACTCCCGGCAAACCCTTTAACACTGAAATTCGTCTATGCACACCTGCAAAACCCGGATCACGGTAAACCTTCAAATACCTCTAACCCAACGTAATCCATCTAATCCCCTCCAAACAACCTCTCCCCCTCCAACCCCTCTTACACTCCGTCCTTAATCCTGTAATCCCTCTAAACCATAACGTCTCTATACACTGAAAAAACTTGTAAAAAAACCCTCTAAACCCCATAAAACCCCTTTAAAACGCACTCTAAGTCCCTCAAAATTACCCAAACCCACTAAACCCCTCTAAACCCTTCTATTACCCTGTAAATCCCTATTAAAGCCCTCTATTTCCCACCTAAACACATTGTAAAACCCAATAAACATCTCTAAACCCCAGCAAACCGCTCCAAACCTCTCTAAACACATGTAAACACCCGCAAACACATGTAAACCCCTCAAAACCTCTGTAAATACCTCTATCCCATGTAAATCCCTCTACACCCCTCCAAACTCATGCAAACCCCTCCAATCCCGACTAAATCCCTATAAAGCACTCGATACCCCATGTTAACACCTGGGAACCCATGTAATCCTCTCTAAACTACTCTACACAATACCAGACTAACAGCATAATACACTTCTCACTGGAATCTGCTGTAACGCTACGAAACATTATAAAACAGTATAGAATACTATATAGATAGTTTGCAATAGTTTATCATTGTATATTATTGTTATTTGTGTGTTATTCTAAGTATAATGAATATGTATTATAGAATATCATAACATGGTGTGTTGTATTGTTGCTTTGTATCATGGTGTGTTTTAGCGTATTAAAGCATGTTGCACTGTATTTTCCTATATTTACGTGTATTTTAGCATAGGGATTTACAGTGTATAGGAGTGTGTAGTATAATAAGCATAATTGTGTATTATAGTGTGCCAACGTATTATATTGTTATAGTAAATGCATTACAGGTGTTGTTACAATATGTGTTTAAATGTGTAAATTTTTATTGTTATTGTGTTAGTGCGTTATGGTGTTGTTATAGTGTGTTATAGTGTGTTATGTGTTATAGTGTGTTTGAGATGTTTAAATGTGTTATATTGCGTATTCTAGTCGTGGTAATGTTTTCTAGGTGCAATTGTTAGACGTTGTTATTTCTGTATTATTGTGCATTGTGGTGTTATAATGTTACTAACAGTGCATTGTTGCGTGTTAATCGTGTATAGTTTTGTGTTAAAATGTATTATTGTGTATTACAGTGTGGTATTAAGTGTTAAACTGTGATAATGTGTTATAGGATGTGTTATATTGTTTGCGTGTATTATAGAGTGTGAGAGCGTATCATGGGATTCTAATGTATTATGACGTTTTATCGTGTTTTATAGTGTATTGGTGTTTTTATAGTGTATGTTACACTGTTTATACTGTTTGGTGCTGTTTCATTGTGCTACACAGTTATGATAGTGTTAGTATCGTGTCTATTATCGCGTGGTATATTATTATAGGTTCAGTGCTAGACGTTAACTACATTAGTTATAGTGTTATATATAGTATGTTATAAGTGTATATATTGTGTGACTGGATTATTACCAGATATAATATTATGTGATGTGTATTATTGTGTTAAATCAGTTAAATGCACGATAGTGTATAATAATGTGTTATTGGAGTATTGTAATGTAGGTGTGTTTGTGCTGGTTGTATTATAATGTATTTTAAGTTGCCATATTATGTGTGATGTGTATGATGTGTGAGGATTATTGTACATATGCCATTGGGTGTAGTGTGATTGTATTATAGTTGTTATATTACATTGTTAATGTGTGTTACACTGTGTTAAAAGTGTATCTTAGTATATAGTGTGTAATGTGTATTCGAAGTATTATATCGTTATTAGTATTATATACGTGTTAAAGTGTGTTTTTGTGTATCTGCAGTAGCACTATAAACTATAAAACAATGTAACCACTACTAATAACAGTATAGCATACATGTTTGTATTGTATTAAAGTTTTATTATGGTGTCTATTAGTGATATGGTGTCTAACAATTATTAAATTATTTTGTGTCGTTTTGTCGTGTGTGTGTAATACGTGTTATAGTGTTGATAGTGTATTTTGTGATATTATGTGTTATTATATGATATAGTTTTATATAGTATTGTAGAGTAGGTTTTAATGTTAAAGTGTGTTTTTATGTATGTGATATCCATCTCTAGCTCCATCTCCAGCTCTATCTCTAGCTTCATCTCCAGCTTCGATCTTCCTGATTCACCAGTTCCAGCTCCTTCCAAGCTTTTTTTTTTCCTTTTATCCGCTCAGCTCTACTCCATTTCCAGCTCCATCTCTAGCTTCATCTCCAGCTCGATCTCCTGCTCCACCTCCAGTTCCAGCTCCTTCCAGCTCCAGCTCTACTCCATCTACAGCTCAGTCTCCAGCTCCTGCAGCTCTTGCTCTATCTCCATCGCCAGCAGCAGCTCTGGAAATAGAGCTGGAGCTTGAGCTTGACAAGAGCTGGAGCTGGAGATTCTGGACATGAAGCTAGAGCTGGAGGAGCTGGAGGTGGAGCTTGAGGTAGAACAGGAGATGCTGGAGATGGAGATAGGAATAGAGCTGACGCTAGATTATCAGCTGTAGATTGAGATTAACCTAAAGCTGAAGATGGTGCTGCAGCTGGAGATGGAGTTAGAGCTGAAGATGCAGCTGGAGATAGTGCTGGTGCTGGATATGGTGCTGCGGCTGGATATAGAGCTGGAGCTGCAGGTGTATCTGGCGATTGGGCAGGAGATGGAGCCAGAGGTAGGTGGAGATGGAGATACAGCTAGAGCAGCGGATGTGGAATGTATCCAGAGACTGGAGCTGGAGATGGTGATTTGATGGAGATGGAGATAGAGCTGGAGCTGGAGATAAGTTGGAGCTGCAGACGTGCTGGAGTAGATGATAGAGCTTAGAGTTGGAGCAGGAGTTGGATCTTGGCGAATGGGGCAGGAGTTGGATCGAGAGATGGGCCTCCCTGGAGGTGGTGCTGGAGCTGGAGATGGAGCTGAGTAGAGGTAGATTGGACATGGTGATGGAGATGGAGCCAGAGCTGGAGACGGAGATAGAGCTGGAGCTGCAGATGTAGCGGTGTAGAGATAGAGCTAGTAGAGTTGGAGCAGGAGTTGGACTTGGTGATGGTGCTGGAGTTGTGATCGGAGATATGGGACCTGGAGGTGGAGTGGAGCTGGAGCTAGGGAGATGGCAGCTGGAGATGGGCTTGGAGATGGAGGAGTGGAGGATGGAACTGGGAGCTACAGGTGGTTCTGGAGTAGGAGATGGAGCTGAGCTGGAACTAAATCTGGAGGTGGACCTAAAAATTGTGCCTGGGATGTAGCTGGAGATGAGCTTGGAGCTGGTTGCTGGGTGATGGTGTGGAGATTGAGCTGGCGCTTATGTCTGAGGCAGAATGGAGCTGAGATGGCGCTAGAAATGCAACTGGATGAGGAAACGGAGGTTGAGCTGGTGATAGAGCTGGAGCTGGAAAACTAGAGAGATAATGAAACGGAGCTGCAGAAACGATATGGAGCTAGATTTAAAGATGGAGCTAGACTCGGAGATAGGTCCTGGAGGTGCGGGAGATGGCGATGGAAACAGGCTGTTCCATTGTTGGAGTGGGTTCATCCACCAGCTCCATCTCCATCTCCAGTGGCTTGGAGCGCGTGTTGGAGAACTTGCACAGGGATGGAGATGAAGCTGGAGATGGAGCTGGAGCTGGGAGTTGGAAGTGGAGTTTGAGTTGGAGCTGGAGATAGAGATGGAGCTGGAGATGAAGCTCGAGCTGGTGCTGATGCTGGTGATGGAGTTTGAGACGGAGCTGGAGCCAAAGATGGAGCTAGAGCTGGAGATGTAGACAGATATGTGTGCTAGAGATGGAGCTGAAGATAGAATATGATCTCTAGATTGAGATGGACCTAAAGCTGAAGCTGGGGCTGGAACTGGAGATGGAGTTAGAGCTGTAGAAAAATATAGTGGAGCTCGAGATAAAGATGAGTTGGACTCCGAGATAGCCCTGGAGGTACGGGAGCTAGAATAGGGATAGCTGGAATAGAGATAGAGCTAGAGCTGCAGTTGGACCTGGCGATGGAGCTGGAGGTGGAGCTGAGGTGAATGGAGATGGGCTTGGGAGATGGCTCTGGAGATGGAGCTGGAGATGGAGCTGGAGCTAGAGATGGATCTGGAGCTGGAGCTGCAGAAAAATATAGTGGAGTTAGAGATAAAGATGGAGCTAGATTCGGAGATGGACCTGGAGGTGCGGGATATAGATATGGAGCTCGAGCTGGAGATCGAACAGGCTGGAGTGGAGTTGAGATCGGAGAGGGAAGTGGAGTTTGAGTTGGAGCTGGAGATGGAGGTGGAGTGGAGAGATGGAAATGGAGCGGAAGATGGAAACTAGAGATGGAGAGGAAGAAGGACGTTAGAGCTGGAGATAGAGCTGGAGCTAGAGACGGATCTGCAGCTAGACTTGTAGCTGGAGCTAAAGCTGGTGGATCTAGAGCTGGAGCTGGAGTTGGAGCTGGTGCTGGAGATGGAGATGGAGCGGGAGATGGACCTGGAGGATGGGCGTTGGACCTTGAGCTAGAACTGGTGTGGAGCTGGAAAATGGCGCTGGGAGCGGGCTGCGATGGCGATGGGCATGGAAATAGAGTTGGATCTGGAGCTTGACTGGAGCTGGAGCTGGAAAGATTTTGGACATGAAGCTAGAGCTGGAGGAGCTGGAGGTGGAGCTTGAGGTAGAACAGATGCTGGAAATGGAGATAGAGATAGAGGTGACGCTAGATTATCAGCGGTAGATTGAGATCAAACCTAAAGCTGAAGATGGTGCTGCAGTGGAGATGGAGTAGTCAGAGCTGAAGATGCAGCTAGAGACAGAGCTGGTGGTGATATGGTGCTGGGCTGGATATAGAGCTGGAGCTGGGGGTGAATCTGGCGATTGGGCAGGAGATGGAGCCAGAGGTAGGTGGAGATGGAGAGACGGGCTAGAGTAGCGGATGTGGAACAACTGTATTAGAGCGGAGCTGGAGATGTTGATGGAGATGGAGATGGAGAGAGCTGGAGCTGGAGATGCAGGATGGAGTTAGAGCTTGGAGTGTAGAGGTAGATTGGACATGCGGATGGGAGATGGAGCCAGGAGTGGAGACCGAGATAGAGCTGTGAGCTGCAGATGTGCTGGAATAGGTATTGAGGATTTAGAGCTAGAGTTGGAGCAGGAGTTGGACTTGGCGATGGTGCTGGAGTTGGAGCGAGAGGATTGGACCTGGAGGTGATCTGGAGGTGGAGATGGAGATGGCTTGGAGATGGCTCTGGAGATGGAACTGGAGTCTACAGATGGATTCTGGATGCTAGGAGATGGAGCTGGACTATAAAATCTGGAGGTGGACCTGAAAATAGTTGCCTGAGATGTAGCTGGAGATGGAGCTGGAGCTTGGTGCTGGGGATGGGTGCTGGAGATGGAGCTGGAGCTTATGTCTGAGGCAGAGATGGAGCTAGAGTGAGCTGGAGATGCAATCTGGAGAGGGAAACTCGAGGTTGAGCTGGAGATGGAGCTGGCGCTGAGCTAGAGAGATTAATGAAACGGTAGCTGCAGAAAAAGATAGTGGAGCTTGGAGCTAGACTCGGAGATTGGTTTCCTGGAGGTGCGGGAGATGGAGGTGGAACAGGGGATGTTCCTCATTGTTGGAGTGGATTTCCATCACAGCTCCATCTCCATCTCCAGTTGCTGGAGCTCGAGCTGGAGATGGAACAGGGGATGGAAGATGAGCTGGAGATGGAGCTTGAGATGGAGATAGAAGTGAGAAGTTGAGTTGGAGATTGGAGATAGGAGATGGAGCTGGAGATGGAGCTCGGAGCTGGTGCAGGTGATGGAGCTTGGAGCTGGAGCATAAAGATGGAGTTTAGAGCTGGAGATGGAGACAGCGATGTATGCTAGATGATGGAGCTGAGATAGATATGAGCTCTAGATTGAGATGACCTAAGCTGAAGCTGGGGCTGTGAAACGGAGATGGGGTTAGAGCTAGAGATGCAGCTGGAGATAGAGCTGGAGATGGCATGGAGCTGGATGTAGAGTTTGATCTAGATCTGGCGATTGGACAGGAGATGAAGCCAGAGCTAGTTGGAGATGGAGATGTAGCTGGAAATGGAGCTGGAGATGGATCTGGCGATGGAGCTGGTGATGCAGCTAGAGCTGGAGATGGAGCTGGAGGTGGATATGGAGATGGAGGTGGAGATGACGCTGGAAATGGTATGGAGATGGAGGTGGAGATGACGCTGGAAATGGAGGTAGAGCTGGGGATGGAGCTAGAGCTAGAACTGGAGCTAGAGCTAGTGCTTGAACTGGAGCTACAGCTAGCGCTAGAACTGGCTAGAGTTGGAGATGGAGATGGAGCTAGATCTGGAGATGGAGCAGGAGCTGGTGCTGGGGATGGAGCTGGATATGGAGATGGATCTGCTGATATCTGAGGTAGATATGGAGCTTAAGATGGCTGGAGATGCAAATGGAGAAGGGAACAGGATGGTTGAGGTGGGAAGAGAGAGCTGGAGCTGGAGCTAGGGAGGAGAAGGAATTGGTGCTCGCTAGACACTTACTAGGAAAGTGTGTGGAGTGGAGATGAGATGGAGCTGGACCGTAGTCAGCGATAGTTCCTGGAAGGTGTGGGAGCTAGAATAGAGGGCTAGCCGGAAATAGAGTTGGAGCTGGAGTTGGAACTGGCGTTGGAGCTGGAGGTGGAGCTGGGAGGTGGAGATGGAGTGGAGCTGGAGATGGGCTCTGGAGGGATGGAGCTGGAGCTTAGGGGTGGAGATGGAAATGGAACTAAATCTGGAGGTGGACCTGAAATTGTGCTGAGATGTAGAAGGAGAGATGGAGCTGGACTGGAGCTGGTGCTGGGATGGTTGCTGGAGATGAGCTGGAGCTGTCTGAGGTAGAGATGGAGCTAGAGATGCCGCTGGAGATGCATACTGGAGAGGAAATGAGATAGAGCTGGAGCTGTAGCTAGAGAGAGAAAAAAAATTGGGTGGATAGCTTGTGGAAAAATATAATGGAGCGAGAGATAATTAATGGAGAGTGGACTCGAGATAGTCCTGGAGGTGCGGAGCTTGGAGTTGGTCGTAGCAGGGGGATGGAGATGGAGTGGAGATGGAGCTTGAGATGTGATGGAAGTGGAGCTTGAGTTGGAGCTGTGCTGGATGATGGAGCTGGAGCGGAGCTGGAGCTAGAATTGGAGCTAGAGATGGAACTTGGAGATAAAAGATAGAGGGTGTAGCTAGAGATGAAGGTAGAGATGGAGTTGCGATTTATACGGATTAGTGGGGGTTAGAGGTTTAGATGAGTTTAGAGGGATTTAGAGGGGTTCACAGATGTTGCTGGTTGTGGAGAGATGTTTAGAGGTGTTTTAGTTGGTTTAGTGTGTTTTAGTGGTGTTAGAGGTGTTTTTAGGAGGGGTGTTTCCTGGTGGCGTTCGGTATTTGCGAGGGATTTAAAGATGTTTAGAAGTGGTGTTTAGAGGGATTTACACGGGTATATATGAGGTTTTGCAGGGGGTTAGTGGGGGTTTATTGGCTGGGGTTGAGTTCTGTTTGCTGTTGTTTATATAGGTTTAGAGTGGATTTCGAGGGGTTTCGATCGGTTTAGATGGTGTACCAAGAGGATTGCAGGGGATATAGAGGGGTTTAGGATTGGGTTTGGTGGGCTTTACCAGGGAGTTTAGGGCGGTTTAGATGTGGTCCACATGGGTTTTAGAGTGGGTTATAGGGTTTAGCGGGTTTTACAGGGAGTATATTACAGTGGTATTTAGAGGGTTTAGATGGGTTTAGAGGTGTTGGCACGGTTTTGTTAGAGTGGTTAGAAGGGTTGTAGAGGGGTTTAGATGGTAGAGTGGGTTAACAGCGGTTTGGATGGGGTTTACACTGTGTTAGACGGTTTTTTACAGGATCGTTTACAGGGGTTTAGTTGTTTATAGAGGGTTAGAAATGTTTAAGAGAGGTTTAATGTGGTTTACAGGGGTTACACTGGGGTTATCGAGCTTGTTGGGGTTTATAGGGGTTTACATGTTTTCAGATGGTGGTATGTACAGGTGTTTATGTTTTTGGGTGCTTACAGGTTTAGAGAGTTTTGGTTGTATGCGGGGTTTGCAGGGGATTAAAGATGTTTAGAGAGGTTTAATGGGTTGCGATGGGTTTGGAGGGGATTGGAGAGGTTGAGCGGTGCAGAGCGTTTTGGAGGGGCTGGAGGGTGTTTAGAGGGGTTTGGAAGGTTTAAGAGAGGTTAGAGGGGGCTGGAATGGCGTTGTCAGAGGAGGTTTGGAGGTGGTTGGGAGGGAGTTTGTAGGGGTTTATTGGGTTCTCAGGGTGTTTGCACTGGGTTTGGAGGGGGTTAGGGGATCTCATGGGGTTTAGGGTATATACGGAGCTATTAGAGGGGTTTACAGGTGTTTCGGGTGTGTACAGGTGTTTAGAGAGGTTGCTGGGTATTGGTATAGATGGATTTGCAGGCGTTTAGAGATGTCTAGGGGGTATTAGAGGGGTTTGGAAGGGGTGTGGAGGTGTTTAGAGTTATTTTAGAGTGGTTTAGGTGGAGTTGGAGTTGTTTATAGGTGTTTAGAGAGGTTTACATGGGGTTTAACTGGGGGATTAGAAGTATCTTACATGGTTCGTGGGGGTTCTCAGGGGATTTTAGAGGGCTTTTACAGGGATATAGAGTGTTTTGGAGGGGTTACTTGGGGCATTAGAAGTGGTTTAGAGGGTTTTACATGGGGTAAACGGGGGGTTATAGGGGTTTTAGAGTGTAGAGGTATGGATTTAGAGGGATTTACATGGGGTAGAAGTATTTAGACGGTTTGGAAACGGGTTTACATGTGTTTCGGTTGTTTACAGGTGTGTTGAGGAATGGTTTAGAGTGGTATAGTGGGGTTCCGATGGGTTTTTGATGGTGTAGAGAGTTTGCATGGGATTAGAGGTGTTTAGAGAGTTTACAGGTGTTTTACAGGAGTTTACCAGGTCTGATACCAGAGGTTCAGAGTGATCTTACAGGTGTTTAAGGGGTTTGCAGGGGTTAGAGATGATTAGAGGGTTTACAGGTGTTTAGAGGGATTTAAGGGGTTTAGGACGGATTTATAGAGGGTTAGAGGGGTTTTGAGGGTTTACGAGGGGGTTTAGAGGCGTTTGCAGATGTTTAGAGAGGTTCAGCGTGGTTTAGAGGGGAATAGAGGCGTTCAGAGGGGTTAGATGCTGTACAGCGGTTTAGAGGGATTTGCAGAGGATTAGAGGTGTTTAGTGCGGCTTAGAGGGATTTAGAGGGGTTTAAAGCCATTTAGAGGGGTTAGAGTGATTTCCAGGGTTAGGATGATTAGAGGGGTTTACATGGGTTTAGAGGGGTTTCGAGGTGTTTGCAGCTGTTCAGAGATGTTTATTGTGGTTTAAAAGTGTTTACATGAGGTTTATAAGGTTTTAGAGGGTTTCACAGACGTTTACAGGGGTTTAGAGTGGTTTAGATTTGTTTACAGAGGTTTAGAGATGATTAAAGAGGTTTACGGGTTTGCAGGGGTTTAGAAGGATGTACAGGAGTTTCGCGGATTTTAGGGTGTTTTAGTGGGCTTTACAGGGGTATAGAAGTGTTTGGCGGGTTACATGGTTTACAGTTGCTCAGCGGGTTTTATAGGGATTTAGCGGCGTTTAGACTGGATCACAGGGTTTAATGGGTTTTACATGGGGGGCTTATAGGAGTCGATGCTAGGGGTTTAGACGTGTTTCCCATGGGTTTAGAAGGGTTTTTTGGGGGTTGTTTTACAATAACACTCACACATCCACACATCACACATTCACACATCAACACATCACACATAATAATGGACATACTTAAATACATTAGAATACACAGCACAAACCACTACATTACTATACCCAATGAAACATACACATTACAATACCACAATGACACACTGTCT
>JAVHYY010000624.1:0-47155 GCA_035221665.1 Okamejei kenojei
GTAACAGTGGAGACTGTTTTTTAATGACTTACGTGTACGGGTTTATATTTGTGAAACAACATACCTACAGCAAGTATTTTGCGTATGCAATCCCAACAGATAATGCACATAAGAGCAAACCACTACATACAAGTTTTAGAACTCAATCCGATCTGAAGCTTATACCCAAAATGCAGCAACTTATCATTATACTCAATATTTCACGCAATGGATGTCCATCAAATGGAATGCCGTAATAAATTAGTAAGTATCTGAAACGCCATCATTTTGCAGTGCTGGCGGAGAGAAACACAGGAGTGGGACTAATAATTGTTCCCACGCACAGTCAGTACAGCATTCAATGGCTGAATGGACACCTTTGTGTTGTGACCATTTTGTGTTCTGTGACTTCATAATGAATCCATTTATTAGTCACGCAATAACATAGAAGAACAAAATATTGTACCTTTTTGAATTCTCCTCAGTGAAATTGATTACCTTGAACATAGGTCATAACTCTCCATCAGTTGATAGGAGCATTAGGCCTTTCGGCCCATCAAGCCAGCTATGCATTCAAACATCCAATCAATCACTCTCCATTCTCCGCTCTCCCCATAACCCTTGACACCCAAATGCAAAGAGTTAGCTATCAAGATGACAAACTTTTTTAATTTAATCTCACATTCACAAATATAACTTGGATTTAATTGGTATTTACCCTGCAAATCCCCTTCACCCTCTATATCACATTCAAGAACGCCCTAATGACATTTTTCTTCCAGATATCACCAGATTCAATAAAGTTCAACTGCGAAAATTACTGATGTCAGGTCAAAACATTGCCTTAAAAATTTAAAATAGACCGCAAATGCTGAAATCTTACAAGTAAACGCGAAGCAGGGGATTTACTCAGCGGGCCCAGCAGCATCCAGGAGAAAAAGGATAGGCAAAACGATTAGCTCAGCAATTTTTGAAACACGAAGAAGGGTCTGTATCCGAAACGATTATTTTATATTGTCCCCCCCCGCCGCATCAAACCGCCAGAGACACAGCCCTACCACTAATTTTATTCTAGTCACTGTGTGTTCCCAGAAACTATTTTTCTGTTTCAAAAAGGCCTCTTGGGATGGGCATGAACAACAAGACACCAAGCCCTTTTTTTAGTTAGGAACTAAAAATTTTTAGTATTCAAGCTACTTTGGTGCACTTGGCATCACAGAAAATTACCATTTAAGGTACAGCAAACACTGTGGATAAAAATGTGTGCTAGACTTATTACAAAGAGAGAGAGTACACGACTAAAAAGTCTTACTGCAAATATGTCCGCAGAATCATATGACGATCACAGCAGGACATGTTAGAGAAGAAATCAAATCAATTGAAGCTTACTTCGAGTCTAGGAAAGTTCAGAGGAAGAAAAGCTCTTCTCTGAATAGGCCTCTGAAATTATTTTTCTGAAGATTCAGCTTCTCCCTTGAGGTTAGTAGAATAAATGAAATTCCACTGAGATCTTTAAAAACCTTAAGAGAGCTTGACAAAGTAGCTGCTGGAAAAATGTTTACTGTGGCTAAGACTGCCTATCTAACTGAACAAGGGTCTGCTAACTCAATAAAAAGAGATCATAGCATTTGCAACGACGAGAAGAACTTTTCATTCCACTCAAATGGGAGTACGGTGGTGCAGTCGTTAGAGTTGCTGCTACAAGCGCTTGCAGTGCCCGCAGACCCAGGTTTGCATCCCCACTACGGTGCTATCTGTACGTAGTCCTGGTACGTTTTCCCCGTCACCTGCGTGGGTTTTTCCCTCCGAGATCGCTTTGGTTACCACCCCACACTCCAAAGAACGTACAGGAAGTAATGTAAATTGGCTAGGTAAATGTAACATTTGTCCCTAGTGTGTGTAGGATATATAATATGTTGGATCGCTTGGTCACGTGGTACTCAATGGCCAAGGGCCTGTTTCCGTGCTGTATCGCTACACTAAAACAAAAAATAAAAGAAGGGAACATCTGTGGAATTCTCTATCCTTGGCAGTGAATGCTCATTGTTATTTGAGAATATTAAAGACAGAATCAATATTGTTTTCTGATACTGTAAGAATCAAGAAATGTTGAATGCACACAAGTGGAATTGTCAGGTACATAAAGTTTTCTTCTTGTACAGTCCCTTTTCCACATGATTCTTACTACCTCCATACTTTTATCTTGTTTGGAGTGGCTAATATAAGAGCTGGCATAATCTTGCAAAACAGAGAAGAAAGGCACCTAAAGGTATAGGAGGGGAATATATGTAAGGATAATTCTTCCTAAGAATGTCCTTCCTCTATTAGGAAAACATCCCTTGTGATTGAGGCAGTGCAGCGTAGGTTCACGAGATTGATCCCTGGGATGTGGGACAGTCATATGAGAAAGATTGAAAGGCTTGTAATCACTTGGAGTTTAGAATGATGAGGGGGATACTTATAGAAACAATGGATATTATAAAAGACTGGACAAGCTAGATGCATGAAAAAATTTCCCAATGTTATGGGCGAGTCTAGAACCAGTGGGCCACAGTCTTAGAAAAAAGGGTAGGTCGTTTAAGACTGAGGTGAGAAAAAACTATTTCAACCCAGAGAGAAGTGAATTTATGAATTTCCCTGCCACAGAGGTCAGTGGAAGTCCAAACAACTGGATGGATTTTAAGAGAGAGTTAGATAGAGCACAGGGGTAGTGGTGTCAAAGGATATGGGGAGAAGGCAGGCAAACTGTTAATGATATGTGACGATCAGCCATAATCCCAATGAATGGCGGTGCTGGCTCGAAGGGCCGAATGGCCTCCTCCGTACCTATTTTCTACTTTTCTATGATTCTATGATTACAGCCATCCCGCCCACCAAGTCCACATGTCGACCTGAGATCACCACGAACACTATCTTACACATTAGGGATGATTTACAGAGACAAATATCCTACCAACCTGTACATGTTGGGAGTGTGGGAAGGAAACATGAGCATCCCGAAAACCCATGTTGGTGTTCCAGGAGAAGGTGCAAACTCCCGTACAGTCAAGCGCCTGTGTCTGGATCGAACCTGTCTCTGGCGCTGTAAGGCAGCAACTCCAACTGCTGTCCCAAGTGCTTCTATAGTAGAGTCCTTAAGATTTTATACATATTCCAAATCTTCTTCTCCACTTTGTGTGGTCATGATCAGAGGTTTCCCAGGAGTCTGTGGAGATATTGCAAAGAGCTTTGAGTAAATCCTGGAATAATCTCTCTGTCTGCCTGCAACCTTTTCTCCTGGCAGGACACAACATAGAGATCATGTCCATATACTCTAGGCAAATGGAATCCCACTTTCACATTGTGATTCAGGGACAGGTCCTTCAGTCACTGTGAAGAGACAGTTGAAAAGTCTTGGGATGACTTCACTGTGGCAGACAGAAGAGACGACCTCCCTATGATTACTATAGTTATAGCCTGTCTCATTTCTTGAAGACAGTCACACTGCAGCATATCTGTTTTTCTGTGGTATATTCCCTTCCTCGAAGTGGCTGATGAAATTGTGTATGTGTGAACAATTCTATTCATTATGTGCATCATGAACTTACAACGTGACTGTGATTCTACTCCTGGCATTTTTTATATGAAGTGCTGAAAGTCGAAGTTCAAGTTAAGGACAGCATTTGAAGTGTTCCTCCACTCAGTATCATTGATTGCCTGCCATTTCCTATGAGTTCATTCTTCATCTTGGTTCTCATGGGGTGGGAATTAGGATATTTGGGCTGTGCATGGCCATGATGACAATGAAGACCGAGCATAAGTCATGGCTGTCAGCAATTTGCTGGAGCCTCTTGAGGTGCTCTTTCCACCTACTATCAGTTCCTTGGATCATGTGTTTCACTAGACATCTCCATTTTAGGTGCCCGTAGAAATACAATCTCCTCCCTGGATAGGTGGTTAGAACTTCAATCCAGCAACTACTTGCATTTGCCGTAGTGAGATCCTTGATATAGATACAACTTTTATGAAATGTCAGAGAAAGCCTAAAATACTACTTTCTCTTTCCCCTAACACATCTGAACTAGTAGCCGAACTTGGTTGTTATTTCATCACCTTCACCAAAATGAGTGAAGTTTCACTCATTTCAAGTGCGTAATGAGTTATGCCTTTTGCCTCTGGAAAACTGTGCTCAATGTGAGTAAATGGGTTCAATATGAATGAAATGCATCGAGGGAAAGCCTAGATCACTGAGCCCAGAGTGTGAGATCATGAAAAATAAGCTAAAAAGGTGCATTAGTAAAGCATGAATTTTTGCCTACTGGTGATCTGACCTAGTCTTCTTGTGTCTTCAGCCACCGAGGTCAATTGTATGAAAAACAAGTTCGTCCGACAGCACCCTGTTGCTTTGTCAACCAAAACATCCCTTCAGCAAACGAGGCCAAAAATATTAGCAGAGCACGCGGACATATTTGTTCCAGTCTACTGAAATATATTAAAAGTGGGATAGCGAGCTTGCATTATTATTATAATACATTATTATGCATTGATGTATTTTCATCACTCATGGTGAAAATGCTGTGATATGGTGTGAGATTTCAACAGGGAAAAAGATCAATTTTAGTGGCCTGAAAAGATCTGACTTAATTTCAAATGCTGCTCAGCGCTCCAATATAAAGGTTGCTGACATTATTATAATGGCGTGCTGGCGGATTCAAATCAGACAAAGTCATTTATAGCAAGACTTATCTTAATGTGTGTGACTTAGTTGGGATTTCTCATTGCTCAAATGTAATTTCCCATTTGGAAATGTCATTTTTTAAGGTCCAGAGGAAACAAAAGTCAAACCAAAGGCAAAAAGTTAAGGTTTCCAAGAATTTAATGCATAATGATTAATGCAAGATGGATGCAGAAATTATGATTAATCATCTGGTCAGCACAGTAGTCCCATTATTGAGCAGCATAGTGGTACAGCTATAGTATCTGCTGCCTCATAGCACCAGAGAGACCCGGGTTCGACCATGACCCCGGGGGGGTGGCTGTGAGAGTTTTCATGTTCTCCCTGGTCTACGTATGGGTTTCCTCCGGTGTGCTCTGGTTTCCTCCAACATAAAGACGTATAGTCACAGAGTCATAAGGTCATAGAAGTGAAAGGATACAGGCCCCTTTGGCCAACTTGCTCACACCCCACCGGCCATCATGTCCCATCTACACTATTCTCATATGCCTGCATTTGGCCCATATCCCTCCAAACCTAAACTTTAATAATGGGTGTCAGGGTTCTTTTTATGGGTAGAAAGGCAGGAGAATGGAATGGGGTTTGGACGAAGAGATAGATCTGCCATGATTGAATGGCAAACTTACTTGATGGGCCAAATGTGGCCTATTTCTGCTCCTATACTTATGACCTTATGACCTAAACCTTGCCTATCTGTGTACCTTGTCTAACCTGTTTAAACGTTGTGGTTGTGATGGTCCCTGCCTCAACTACCTCCACTGGCAGCTCCTTCCATATACCCACCACCCTTTGTGTGAAAATGTTATCCTCAAATTCCTATTAAATCTTTTCCCTTCACCTTAAACCCATCTCTTCATGTGGGCCTCGATTCCCCTACTCTCAGCATGCGTTCTGTGCATCTACCCAATTTATTCCTCTCATTAGACATCCCAAAGGCGTGTTGGTTTCTAGGTGGGCAAACAAATTGCTAACACTTTAGTTCCTCTTCCCATTCCCACACTGACCTTTCTGTCCTGGGGTCTCCTCCATTGTCAGCAGTGAGGCGGATCGGCATGCAAATTGGAGGAACAGCATCTCATATTTCACTTGGGCAATTTACAAGCCAGGGGTATGAATATTGATTTCTCTAACTTAAAGTAACCCTTGCATTCCCTCTCTCTCCATTTCCCCCCCCCCCCCCCCCACCCAAATCACACCAGCTTTTTGTTCTCACCTAGCTACAGCTAACAATGACCTGTTTCCTTTATCATTGTTTTCTTTTTTGCATATCTTTCATTTACCACCTTTGTTCTAAATCTCTCCAAACCATCATCCATATCTCTCGTTTCCCTTTCCTGTGACATTCAGTCTGAAAAAAGGTCTTGATCCGAAAATATCACTCATTCCTTCTTTCCAGAAATGCTGCATGTCCCGCTCAGTTACTCCTGAGAATTTTGTGACTGACTCTGTAACATTTACCTGTTCTTATCCTCTCATGATCTTGTACACCGAGATCTAATGCACAGTGATCTTGTACAAACAGATCTTATAAGATCGGGCCATTAATCACCTTGACCCATGCTGACCAAGTACTGTCTACCCCAATATCTGCATTCAGTCTCCAACCTTCTTAGCCTTGGAAATGTAAGTGCTTATCTTGATAATTCCTAAATGTCGTGAGGGTATCCACATCTACCACCACTCAGGCAGTGAGTTCTTGATTCTCATCATCCTCTGAATGAGAAAGTTTTTTCCTCTAAACTGTATATCCCATACCCAAAACCAAATGTCCTCTACTTCTGGGTACCTCTCTGAGGAGGATACATTTCCTGAAATCTACACTATTTATGCCCCTCATAATTTTGTACCTTTTGATCAGGGGTCTTTCTCAGCCTCCTCCCATCCGAGCAAAACTCAGTCTCCAAAGATAGATGCAGAGTGCTGGAGTAACTCAGCAGGTCAGGCAGCATCTCTGGAGAAAAATGGTGGGTGACATTCCGGGTCAGAACCCTTCTTCAGACGGCTACCTTTGTCTATCTTGGCCATTTTCAGTATAAACCAACATCTGCAGTTCCTTCCTACACTACTCAGTCTCTGGTTGATATCCTGGGATATTTTGTCTCCATCATTAGTTTTATAATGGCTACAATATTAATCACGGTAATTCAGCAACTTAATTGTGAGTATTCTGGGTTGTTTGATAAGCCTTTAGTTACAATCTTTTTCACCTTTATGGAGATCTTATTCCTTTCCTGGCCCACTATTTACTTTTATTTTAATTGCTATTGTGCACTACAGTCTTGGGATTTCATTAAGTGATTTTGAATTTGCTTTTCCTGAATCTTCCCATGCTCCACTCCACCGCACCTATATTGATTTTTAAGCCTTGATTTCCGCTGTGATCATTTTAATTTCCAGAATACTGGTGCCAGCTTGGATTAACCAGTTCATTGCCACCCTGAATATATTCGGGTCGTGGCCAATAGTGAAAAAAAAACCTGGCAGTGAACAAATTAATGGAATCTGCACCAATGCAACATTTCCTACTTTTCCTCGAACTCATGCTTGCATTACATTAATTGAACCTTCTGCTTACCACCCCCCTACTCCACCTGCCACATCATTCGTATATCTCTTGTTTCCCTTTCCCCTGACTAGTCTGAAGAAGGATCTCGACCCGAAGCGTCACCCATTCTTTCTCTCCAGCGATGCTGCCTATCCTGCTGAATTACTCCAGCTTTTTGAGTCTATCTTCGGTTTAAACCAGCATCTACAGTTCCTTGCTATGCATTCTTTTGGCCAGCATTCAACCTAGAATTTTCTTGTTCCTACACCACTTTGCATCAGTTTCAAGTTACGATCAAGTGTTTACATTTTGTTATAATAAATGTTTCAGTAAGTATGCAACATTTAGAATTCACTCCGAATCAACAAAGTAGATCAGTTGTATTGCTGCCTTACAGCGCCAGAGACCCAGGTTTGATCCTGGCTACGCATGCTGTCTGTATGGAGTTTGTACGTTCTCCCCATGAGTGCATGGGTTTTCCCCGGGTGCTCCAGTTTCCACACATGTTCCTAAGACATACAGGTTTGTACAATAATTGGTTTCAATAAAAATTGAAAATTTTCTCTAGAGTGTAGAATAGTGGTAATGTACATGGATCGCTTGTCAGCGTGAACTCGGTGGGCCAAAAGGACTGTTTCCGTGCTGTAACATTAAATGTCTAAAACACTGCACAGATGTTCATTTGATTTAAAACATTCGATATGTCACCATATCCACACAAAAATTAATCATCCATTGCAATTGACAAAATTAAATAACCTGCTCAAATTGTTGCTAACCCCCGAATTATGACATTGAGAAATTGTTAAAGTAGGAAAGCTATCACAATAACCCTAAATACTAGTACTGATCAAATGGACCTGAATGGTCTTTCCTACATGTATATTTCCTGGTTGATTTAACATTTTCAAGCACAAATTAATATGGAACCAATTTTTTTCTGAGAATTTAATCACATGTTATATAACGTAGTTTTGTAAAATAGAACAGAATCAATTTTCTGTTTTTATTCTTCTTGCACCATCAGCACATTTGGCTACAAAGCACTCACCCATTTATCTCGGTCATCTGTACACCACATATAGACACAAATTGCTGGAGTGACTCATTGGGCCAGGCAGCATCTCTGGTTTAAAAGAATAGTTGATGTTTTGGGTCGAGACCCTTCTTCAGACCCTTGTTCGGTCTGAAGAAGAGTCTCGACCCAAAACATCACCTATTCCTTTTTCTCCAGTGATGGTGCACAACCTGCTGTGTTACTCCAGCATTTTGTGTCTAATCTTCCACCTGAAAATGATCTATTTATCTCAACTGTTCTCTGTGAGTTTCCTAATTCTCTACCCATGCTTAAACATTCCTCCCAATGTTGTATACTCTTATCTTATGATACGATACAATACAATAAAACTTTATTCATCCTCGTAGGGATATTGGTCTGCCAACAGTCACAGCACACAAGGTACACAAAAACTTGAAATTAGAAGTGAAAAGAAAAAGAAAAAGACAAGCGACTGTTGGCTGGCTGCTGTTTGCACAGTGCCATGTGCATGGTGCCGAGTGCACAGCGCCTTTACCAGAAAATAGGGCCTTTATCGGAAAATCCTGTACAATAACCTTTTCAAATGATTTTACGAAATTCAAATGGATTATATCTACTTAATTCACCTTGCATGTTACGTCCTCCAATAACTTTACCAAATATGATTACCCTTTATTAAAATCATGTTAACTGCCTATGACTTTCAAAATGTCCCGTTGTTTCTTCCTTCACAACAGATTCCATAATTTACCCGATGAAGTTTTTGGGCGGCGCAGTGGCACTGCGGTAGAGTTGCTGCCTTACAGCACCAGACCTGGGTTAGATCCTGACTACGGATGCTGTCTGTACGGAGTTTGTACTTTCTCACCGTGACCGTGTGGGTTTTCACTGGTTACTCCGGTTTCCTCCCATGCTCCAAAGATGTAGTTTTGTTGGTTAATTGGCTTATGTAAATTGTACGTTGGCCTTAGTGTGCAGGACAGTGCTTGTGTATGGATGTCTACAACATGAATGTTCAATTTTTAAAATGAGGATATATTCATACTTCCCTAATATATGAAAGATCAGCCAGGTACATTGATAGGAAAGGCTTGTGGGCCAAACACGGGCAAATTGGACTAGCTTAGATGGAGCATCTTGGGCAGCATGGATAAGTTGGGTCGAAGGGCCTGTTGCAGTCCTGTATGATTCTATGATTCTCTGACTATTAGACATTATCACTCAAATTCTACTCCTAATACAGTATAAATGAGACATCTCTAGAGGTATGAGAAGTATGAGTAGATGAACATATACCGAGGTACTAGGGTTGGTAATGTTCTTTTGAGTATGCAACATGTCCTGTATCTCTGTTGCAGATGACATCTTATACATTTATATCCTTTTCTGATACAAATGAATAAAGACAACTTTTTCTCACCCAGAATTTAATCTTAGAAGATGTTATATTAGATATACGGATACAATTTCCATAAAAAGTATAGATTTTATTTTTGTTTCATGTGACAGTTCCAACAGCATATTATTTTTGCTGGTATTCATGAAGCCTGCTCACAGGTAGTAACATCAGCCTCGGGCAAAACAAATGTTGACATTTTTGAATTAAATTGATATCAGTAAAGTAATGTTTCACATTTGATGGTTGAGCCAACAGAGAGATCAATTATAAGACAGTTATAAATCACTGACTAGTTGAAAAGTACAGTGCTATATGTTGAAGATGCTAATTGTTCATCAGTCAATGAAAGTAAGCATGCAGGTACAGCAGGCAGTGAAGAAAACAAATGGCATGTTGGCCTTCATAACAGGAGGAGTTGAGTATAGAAGCAAAGAGGTCCTTCTGCAGTCGTACAGAGTCCTAGTGAGACCATACGTGGAGTATTGTGTGCAGTTTTGGTTCCCTAATTTGAGGAAGGACATTCTTGCTATTGAGGGCGTGCAGTGTAGGTTTACAAGGTTATTTCCCGGGATGGCGGGACTGTCATATACAGAGAATGGAGCAGCTGGGCTTGTATACTCTGGAATGTACAAGGATGAGACAGGATTTTATTGAAACATGTAAGATTATTAAGGATTTGGACAGGCTAGAGGCAGGAAACATGTACCCGATGTTGAAGAAGTCCAGAACCATTTGCCACAGTTTAAGAATAAGGGGTAAGCCATTTAGAATGGAGATGAGGAAACACTTTTTCACACAGAGAGTTGTGAGTCTGTGGAATTCTCTGCCTCAGAGGGCGGTGGAGGCCGGTTCTCTGGATACTTTTAAGAGAGAGCTAGATAGTGAAGTCAGGGGATATGGGGAGACGGCAAGAACGGGGTACTGATTGGGGATGATCAGCCATGATCACATTGAATGGCGGTGCTGGCTCGAAGGGCCAAATGGCCTACTCCTGCACCTATTGTCTATTGTCTATTGTCTAATTATTTACTTGCATGGTAATGGAGGTTTTCCAATTAGTCATGATATGAAGGAATTCGACACCATGAACATTTGAAAGATATCCATTTTACGCATAGACATGTTTCTGAAAAGAAAATTGGCTTGAAAGGAAACCATATATAACCATATAACCATATAACAATTACAGCACGGAAACAGGCCCTCTCGGCCCTTCCAGTCCGTGCCATTTGTTTTCCCCTAGTCCCATCTACCTGCACTCAGACCATACCCCTCCATTCCCTTCACGTCCATATACCTATCCACTTTACTCTTAAATGCTAAAATCGATCCTGCCTCCACCACTTCTGCTGGAAGCTGATTCCACACAGCCACCACCCTCTGAGTAAAGAAGTTCCCCCTCACGTTACCCCGAAACCTCTGTCCCTTAATTCTCATGTCATGCCCTCTTGTTTGAAACTTCCCTACCCTCAATGGGAAAAACGTTATCCACGTCAACTTGTCTATCCCTTTCATCATTTTAAAGACCTCAATCAAGTCCCCCTTAACCTTCTGCGCTCAAAGAATAAAGACCTAACTTGTTCAACCTTTCTCTGTTAACATAATTGCTGGAACCCTGGCAACATTCTAGTAAATCTCCTCTGTACTCTCTCTATTTTGTTGACATCCTTCCTATAACTAGGCGACCAAAATTGTACACCATACTCCAGAATTGGTCTTACCAATGCCTTGTACAATTTTAACATTACTTCCCTACTCCTATATTCAATGCTCTGATTTATAAAGGCCAGCACACCAAAGGCTTTCTTTACTACCCTATCTACACGCGATTCCACCTTCAAGGAACTATGCACAGTTATTCCTAGATCCCTCTGTTCCACAAGCATTCCTCAATTCCCTACCATTTACCATGTACGTCCTATTTTGATTTGTCCTGCCAATGTAGCACTTCTCACTTATCAGCATTAAACTCCATCTGCCATCTTTCAGCCCACTTTTCCAAATGGCCCAAATCTCTCTGTAGACTTTGAAAATCTACTTCATTATCCACAACATCACCTATCTTAGTATCATCTGCATACTTACTTATCCAATTTTCCACCCCCATCATCCAGATCATTGATGTACATGACAAACAACAGTGGACCCAACACAGATCCTGAGGCACCCCACTGGTCACCGGCTTCCAACCTGACAAACAGCCATCCACCATTACTCTCTGACATCTCCCATTCAGCCACTGTTGAATCCATCTTGCTACTCTCCGCCATTAACACCCAAGATTGAACCTTCTTAACCAACCTTCCATGGGGAACCTTGTCAAAGGCCTTACTGAAATCCATATAGACAACATCCACTGCTTTACCCTCATCAATTTCCCTAGTTACCGCTTCAAAAAATTCAAGAAGGTTTGTCAAACATGACCTTCCAGGCACAAAATCCATGTTGACTGTTCCTGATCAGACCCTGTTTATCCAGATGCTTATATATATTATCTCTAAGTATCCTTTCCATTAATTTGCCCACCACTGACGTCAAACTAATAGGTCTATAATTGCAGGTTTATTCTTTGAACCCTTTTTAAACAATGGAACAACATGCGCAGTACGCCAATCCTCCGGCACTATTCCCGTTTCTAATGACATTTGAAATATTTCTGTCATAGCTCCTGCTATTTCTACACTAACTTCCCTCAATGTCCTAGGGAATAATCCTGTCAGGACCTGGAGACTTATCCACTTTTATATTTTTCAAAAGTGTCAGTACTTCCTCCTCTTTGAATCTCATAGTTTCCATAGCTACTCTACTCTTTCCCCTTAACTCACCGAGTTCAATATCCTTCTCCTTGGTGAATACCGAAGAAAAGAAATTGTTCAATATCTCCCCCATCTCTTTTGGCTCTGCAGATAGCTGTCCATTCTGGTTCTCTAATGGTCCAATTTTATCCCTCGTTATCCTTTTGCTATTAATATAGCTGTAGAAACCCTTTGGGTTTACTTTCACCTTTCTTGCCAAAGCAACCTCATATCTTCTTTTAGCCTTCCTAATTTCTTTCTTAAGATTCTTTTTACATTATTTATACTCCTCTAGCACCTCATTTACTCCATGCCTCCTATAATTATTGTAGATATCTCTCTTTTTTCGAAACAAGTGTCCAATTTCCCTTGAAAAACCATGGCTCTTTCCAATTTTTACTATTTCCTTTCCTTTCAACCTAACAGGGGACATAAAGATTCTGTACTCTTACAATTTCCCCTTTAAATGTCCTCCATTTCTCTCTACATCCTTCCCATGAAACAAAGTGTCCCAATTCACTCCTTTAAAATCCTTACGCATTCCCCTCAAAGTTAGCCTTTCTCCAATCCAAAATCTCCACCCTAGGTCCAGTTTCTGACTCTCTCCATAATTAGATTGAAACTAATGGTATTGTGATCACTGGTCCCGAAGTGCTCACCAACGCATACCTCCGTCACCTGACCTGCCTCATTTCCTAACAGGAGGTCCAGCACTGCCCCTTTCTCTGGTCGATACCTCTATGTACTGCTGCAAAAAACTATCCTGCACACATTTTACAAACTCCAAACCATCCAGCCCATTTACAGAATGTGTTTCCCAGTCTATTTTTGGAAAATTGAAATCTCCCACAATCACTACCTTGTGCTTACTACTAATATCTGCTATCTCCTTACATATTTGCTCTTCCAAATTCACGCTCTCCCCATTTGGCGGTCTATAATACACCCCTAAAAATGTTGCTACACCATTCCCACTTCTCAGTTCCACCCAAATAGCCACCCTAGACGAGCCCTCTAATCTATCCTGCCAAAGCACTGCTGTAATATCTTCTCTGACAAGCAATGCAACACCTCCCCCTCTGGTCCCTCCAATTCTATCACACCTGAAGCAACGAAATCCTGGAATATTTAGTTTCCAATCACAGCCCTCCTGCAACCATGTTTCACTGATTGCCACAACATCATATTTCCAGGTGTCAATCCAGGCTCTAAGTTCGTCCACCTTACTTACAATGCTCCTAGCATTAAAATATACACATTTTAGAAACCCACCATCCCTTATTCTCGGTCTATTATCTTTTTAATCTTTCTCGCCTACATTTTGGATCCGAGTGCTTCCCTTATCTGCCTCTTGCCCCACACCCTGACCCCTAGCCCCCTCTACCCGAGTACCCGAAAGAAAACTGAGAGATAAATCTACTTTTTCTATAACAATTGCAATTGATTCAGAATTACCCTGACTCCATAATAGATGAAGTATTATCACATTAACATGTTGCTCTTCCTTTCCCATTGGCACTAAGGTTTAATTCCACATTGCTGGGGATAAAAGAAAATATTGCTTGCAGCTTGATTGCATCATCATCACACTTGGCTATTATCATTGGCAGTGTAGATATTGGCATAGCAGCATTGATGACATTACTTAGCTCTTAGTAACATGAAGGCATAACAACATGCTAGGTAAAGGTTGGCATCCGTTCCCTTATATTGTAAATTTTAATTAGTGCCTGCAAGTAAATATAAAAGCTTAGCCACTGGTCATTTTAACAAAAAGCCTTGTCCCACGCTGATAAGATGAAAGACAATTACGTATCTTCAGTAGCAAAGAATTCTATATAAACTGTTAAATTGATTGTTTAGTTTAGTTTCAGTTTAGTTGAATTTACAGATACAAGCGTGGAAACTGGCCCTTTGTGGCCCACCGAGTCCGTGCCAACCAGTGATCCCTGCACATTAAACACTATCCTACACACACTAGGGACAATTTTTCATTAATACCAAGGCAATTAAACTACAAACCTGTTCGTCTTTGGAGTGTGGGAGAAAACCGAAGATCTCTGAAAAACCCCACACAGGTCACAGGGAGAACGTACAAACTCTGTACAGACAGCAGGATCAACCATGGTTTTCTCTGGCCCTGTAAGGCAGCAACTCCACCTCTGTGCTTCCATTTCGAAAAGTACATCTTTATTCATAAATATATGTGCAGGAAATACATTCATATTGTTGTCAAGTCAATCATTTGTAGCATCTTAATGTACCCACAAAATAGGTTTGTAGATTAATTGGCCTCTGTAAAATTGGCCCTAATATGTGGGAGTGGATTCAAAAGTGGAATAACATAGAGATAGCGTAAATGGGTGATGGATGTTCACCCAGCGGACTGAGGGGACCTGTTTCCATGCAGTATCTTTAAGAAGAAATAAAATATGATTTAATATTTGGGGATGGTGTGACAGTGTCACCACTGGTGGGAGGTTGCAATTACAGCACAACATATCATGCAGCTTCCATTTGGAATTGAGGGCATAGATATATCTGGAGGAAAATGTACATGGTGTAGATATTGAGCTGGATTTTTGTTTCAAAAATGTCACCACAGTTGCCAGGAAAACATAATGATATCACTGCAAAAAGTCATTGCATCAGTTGAAAATGAGGCAGACGATATTAAAGGAACACAAGTAGATTAAATACTTTATTTAAGCCACAAATACAAACTCTACAAAAAGATTTGATAAGGTATTGCTGAGGAGTGTGCCTTATGATGGGACATTGTCACACCATCTGGAAATTCATAATATAGAAACATTCAAATTAGTTTAGTTTAGAAACAGGCCCTTCGGCCCATCAAGTCTGCACCGGCCAGTGATCCCCATACACTGACGCTATCCTACACACACAGTAGGGACAATTTTACGTTTATACCAAAGCAATTAACCTGAACCTGTACGTCTTTGAGTGTGGGAGGAAACCGAAGATCTCGGAGAAAATCCAAGGCAGGTCACAGGGAGAATGTACAGACTCCATACAGACAGTACCTGTAGTCAGGATCAAACGCGAATCCCTGGTGCTGCAAGGCAGCAATGCTACCGTTGTGCCACCTTGCCACCCTGTTGTCCGAGTCTATGTGCCAGTGCTGTTGCTGCAGGCAAGCTTTTCATTGCACCCTTTACCTTGCTGGAGTTGTGCTTATTACAGTAAAACTTGAATTGACATGTGTGAGACAACCGTCATTTCATATCTGACACATACAATATCACTCTCATCATTATTAGGACTCGCACATCAAAATTAGTAGCAGAGTGTCCAAATCCAGCTTTCTTTAGCTGGGTGGTTTGCAGAATTATATCTGATGATAAATTGTTCATTGATTCCTTTTTATATTTGCATCCATTAAACTTTTGAACTTCCTGGAGGAAAGATGTTCTAAAAAGGAAGCAATATGCAGCGGTTATGGCTTCCACACATTATCTGTGGAACTGTCAAAAGAGTTTTAAATATTCTACATCTTTCAACAAATAATTTAATGCAATTTAAATTTACCGTTAATATATTCCTGACATCAATAAATGTGGAGCCAAATCTTTGCTGCCTAAGTCATGGAGTCAAGGGACTTCAACAGCACTGAAGCATGGCCTTTGATCCCACATGTCCATGCTGACCATGATGCCCATCTACACTATCTCATTTACCCATGTTCGACCCATATCCCTCTAAACCTTTGCTTCCCTGTACTGTCCAAATGTCTCTTAAATGTTGTTTTGTACCTGGCTCAACCACTCCTCTTGCAGCTCATTCCACATACGTACCACCCTCTGTGCGCAAATGTTGCTCCTAAGGTTGCGACTAAATCTTTCCCTCTTGACCTTAAACCTCTACCCTCTAGTGTTTTGTTTCCCCTAACCTGGGGGAAAAGGCTGATGGCATTCACCTTATCTACCGGCGCTGACTTTAAACACTGCGAAGCCTGGGATCTTTTGCTGAGATCGCCAGTGTTGGAGCTCCACCCAGCTCGGCCTGTGGACTTCAGGAGCCGTGGTCTCTGGTAGTAAGCGGCCGTTTCGGAATTCCAAGCCGCTGAGAGTGTTCTTCCGACGCCGGAGTTCCGCCATTCCGGCAAGAGGGCCAGAAACATCGGGCTGCCGTAGCGGCGACTGCGAAGGCCTCAATAGGCCCCCACCACGGGTGAACATGGAGGAAGTGGACTGAACTTTGCTACCTTCCCTCACAGTGGGAAACGTTGATCCCGCTGTGGGGGGATGTTTTTTATGTTTTGTGTTTATTTTATTTGAGTGCTGCAATGGCAGCTCAAATTTCACTACACCAATTGGTGTATGTGACAATAAATGTCCTTTGTCCTTTGTACTGTCCCCCTAAGGAAGGCAGTTCCTGACATATGAGAAGAAAGACAAGCACTCATTTTGAAACAATGGCTGTTAGTTTTAGATACCTCCATTAGATGGAACAGCTTCTCAGTGCCCACCCGAATCCAATTGCTGAAGGAATCCAAGTGCTTCAATAAGATCGTCTTTCTTTCTTTCTTCAAAACCCAATGGATGTGGTGGGGGAGAGTTTGGATGTCATTCACAGGTGGATAAACGTAAAATTCTGGGCAACTCAGTGGGTCGGCAGCATCTATGGAGAAAGTATGGGTGACATTTCGGGTCGGGAAATCAATGGTTACTTGAAGTTCGAGGAGTCAATATTCATACCGCTGGGGTGTAAGCTGCCCAACGCGTAACACACTGTCACACTTCGTAAATTGCTTATCTCTCATGTTATTTGTATATGTACTAGATTCTCCTCCATGCCCACATCTTGTCCCCTGCTGTCCCCAACAAGGATGCTATGATTAATTTAGATAACAGGCAATTTATGTTTCAACATGGACTTTTAAACGGAGGCAAGGTGATGCCAAAGGGTGTTGAATCGTGAATAACTGTTACTGAAGAGAAGGACGGATATGGTTGGTTGCTATTTGTCATTCAAAGGAGGTCTGGCTGTTTTAAACCCACCCTCCAAGTGGAGGCGGCCTAACACATGTTAGGGAGGCAAGATACACATATCCCAAAATACCAGGTATAGACTCCCTTACAAATGATCCTATGTTATGGCTATAAAGATGCAGTGAGGAAACTGGATTGTTAAACTAACTGGAGGTAACGAATTTCAATCCTAATCAAAAAAGCTGGTAGACTCATTGGTTGATTTGATCAATTAAATAAAAATCGGAATAGGCTCTTAAAAATAGTGGAGTCAGGGGATAGGGGAGAAGTCAGGAATGGGGTACTGATTGGGGATGATCAGCCCATAGATCACATTGAATGGCGTGTGCTGACTCGAAGGGCGAATGGCCTCCTCCTGCACCTTGTATATTGTCTATTGAATAAAAACTAAATGTCATATCGGTGTGGAAGAAGGAACTGCAGATGCTGGAGAATCGAGGGTTACTCAAAAAGCTGGAGAAACTCAGCGGAGTGCGCAGCAGCATCTAAGGAGCGAAGGAGATAGGCGACTGTTTCGGTCGAGGACCCTTCCATCATACTGGTCAGGGATCAGGGAAAACGAGAGATAATAGACGGTGATGTGGAGAGATAAGGCGTAGAGTTGGAGGGAAGGGGGTATCACAGAGGGGGAGCAGTTAGAGAGGAGTTGTGAAAACTGTCTCACCGTAGGGGGAGGAGAAACTTCTTCAAATTGGCAAACCTTGAGGAGATATCGCAGTGGAGTATAAACTTCATATCGGTAATGGTATTGCATATTGTTATAAAAATCACAAATCCTTTCAAGGAGGGAATCTTCTATCCTTATTCTAGCCTGGCCTATATGTGACTCCAGAACCACCAAGGTAATTTAATGTTAATGAGCCTTTGAAATGATCCAGCCATTATATTCAAGAGGTAATGAGGGATGAATAGTAAATGCTGGCCTTGCCAGTGATGCGCACATTGTACAAATGAATTAAAGTAATTCATAAAACATAGAAGATTAGTGCTCATGAAAAGACTATTTTGCCATTTTGACCACTTACTGAATGTTGTGCCTGTACCAAAATTGTTAGTGTATTTGGTAAAAAAAATCCGTCAATCTCTTTAAAGAATGAACAAGTAAAAAAGTCCTTCTGTGGCATTGATTTTAATTACTCTACATTGGTATGCTAAAGGGTTCAAATCTCCTGGCACTTAATTATAACTGGTTCTCAATAAATCACCTGATGTCATGCCATAACTGTCCTCATCTGTATTTCTGTCTGACATTGTTTGCTAATGTATATATGCTGGTTATGATTTTAAATTACATCGATGCAATAGGATACAGACAGGAAATCCCTGTGCGCCATGCAGGGGGTTAAAAAAACAAGTCTATCCAAGGTAATATCAAGTAACCCATGACTTAGTACAAATATAAAAAGGTGCTTGCCTACATCGGCATCGTATTTCCACTAATTTATCCATCTTCCCCCCACCCCCCCTCCCAATTCCCCATCCCAAATCAATCCTCATACATCATCTCCGCATGATTGGCAGATTTGTGCTAATTAGGTCCAAATTAAAGCCTGTTTTGTTTGACATGCATTCAGTTCGTGCCCTTGGAAACTGAACCAAACAACTGGCGTTTTCATGTGTCTTGAAAACGTAGTCTTTACCAAAGAAAGGAAACTTTCATGCCATCTGTCCCTGTTTTAGCCTGATTCAGTCACAGCTGAAAAGCACTGTTTTACGTTTCAGAGTTAGTGATCTTTAATACCTATATTACTTAGAAAATTAAACTCAGAGTTAAAAGTAGAACATCTTACTCACAGGTAGATGTACAACCTGCCTCTCCTTAATACTATGCTGACTTCATAAATAAATATTTTGTACTACAGAAAATCTTTTAGTTATAGGAAGCTAGTTTTTACAATTGTACAATCTGAATTTTCTTTTTTTTTTAATTACTCTCTTGGTGTTTACTTTTATGCTGCATGCAAAAAAAATTATGGAGAATTTCAGATGCATTAAATTCCTTCAGTCCAATCTGAAAATTGTGTCAAAATGGAAATAAAAATATTCTCATTTAGTTATGAAAAGGTGCAAGATTAAAAAAAAATAAAAGTCCAGAATGCTCTCGCAATGATTAAACTTTGTATGCAACAGTTAGTTTTGTCATATATACATTTCTAAAGCACATTTTCTATTTTTTAACTAAGTTCTGAATTAAAACAAAATTAGGGACAACAAGACTGAGTTTGTTTTTCATCTCTTCCAACAATACATCCAGTGCTCAAATCTCGGTAAACCCCTAGTACCACCAACACCTGCTGAGAACTCAACGAGTCAGCAGCACGTGGTGGGAGTGGAAAGGTGACATATCAGTTCAAGGCCCTTATACAGATCCAACCCGAAACATACGATACGATACGATAGAACTTTATTTATCCCAGGAGGGAAAATGATCTCAACAGTCATAAAAAACAAGCAATTACATTAAACATGAAAATAAAATGATGAGTGAAAGCATGGGAATGTGCAAAGATTGAGGGGGGGGGGGGGCAGGATTCAGTATCAGTCTCTGAGCCCTAATTAACGCCAACGACGACACAAGTGGTAAAGTTTCGCATTATAGCCACAGGGATGTAGGATCTCACCCAGGCGTTTCTTTGCTGTCTTCAGCACATTCTTGAATGGAACCAGAGTGTCATTGAGGGGGTTGAGGCTGTATTGCCCAGGATTCTGCACAATTGAGGTGCATCCTCCCCTCCATGACCACCCCCATGAATCCATCCAACCCCAAACCCCCAGGGGCCCACTCTCTCCAATTTTCCCAAATTTCCCTACAACCCAATGCTTGGCCAAAGCCTGCCGGCCAGCAGAGTTCAAACTAGAAAGAGTTGGATAGAGCTCAAGAAGGGCTAGAGGTTCAAGGATATGGGGAGAAGGGCAGGCAAACGTTATGATTTAGCTAACACTGATCATAGCCATGATCACAAAGAATTGCGGTGTGGCTCGAAGGCTAAGGCCTCCTCCTTCACCAATTTTCTCTTACACCCCCCTTTTTTTTCTTTCCTATGTTTTCTATCTATGCTTTTCCTATGTTTCCTCCTCCAGCACTATTCCTCAAAGATTCCCATTCCAGCATCTGAAGTTCCTCGAGTCACCATTTTAAACCTGAAAATCACTTGGGTATTACAACAGGGTAACCCTTTGGTCATCAGACAACGAATATCTGCTCAAACTTGCACTTGTGAAGATCACTGTGGTGGTGCAAAGCCAATGTGGCCTATTAAATTGGACCATCTTAGATGGACCCGTCTCAGGTTTACATACACAAGTAAAATTCATTCTAAGTCCATATCTGCTTCCGTTAATTCCTCTTGTATTTATGTCCCGTACGGTGATTAATGGCTCAAAAACTAAATGGGTGAAATTTGACGAGGGCATTTGCTCAGTTACTATTATCATTAGACAGTCTCTGGAAATTTGCACTGAAATGCGTTTAAAACCTAACCCTGGGCTGTCTGTGCATATAATTGGGTGCTAATCGGCAACGTCCTTAATAAAGCTCAGAACAGATATGACCAAGGTCCAATATTGTCAATTAAGTATGACATTTTGAGTGACACAGCTCGTACCCACATTTCGTCAGCTGATACAACCTTTACAATTAGCACAATGGTTAATCATTAAAAATGACAATGTTTTTTTTTTAACCACGTTTGCAAGGGATAGAGATAGCCGATCAAGCTATACATTGTTGTATGATGAATGATAGCTGTCTGTGCAATCATCTGCTCTGTCCACATACGAGTACATACAACTCCTACAAAACTAGTCATCTGTCAAAAATAACTAATTGTTTAAAGTGAAGGAACTGCAGATGCTGGAAAAATCGAGGGTAACAACTAAAACATTTACTAGTAAAAGAATGGTATATGGACTGCCTGGAAAATGGAGGGTATATGGTTCCTGAGTGTCCATGTAGATGGGACAATTATAGGGGAAAAATGCGGTATAGGTGAAAACAATTGGTGCGAGCCTTGTCCCTGTAAGGTTGCCGAGAGGGCCATGTTACCTTTCTACCCGTGCTGCAGTAATGGTAGATTGGTTTGTTATATGGTTAAAAGTCTTGATAAAATTAGCGGGGTGCACAGCATCAAATGAACGAAGTGAGTAGGATGGATGGCGGGGATTGGCGGAGGGGGGGCGGGCGAAGTGTTTGTGGTGTGGGGGGGACTAGGGTCTATAGTGACAGATAAAGGTTTGGTTTGGGGGTGATGACTTACTTATAATGTGGTAGAGGTATATGTTAGGGTAGGATATATTGGTGGGGATTTAGGGGGGGGGGGGTCTTTAAACAGTGGGTGCATAAGAAAGGAAAGCAGTTTAATGACGGTATTTGTGCCAAAACCCTTCTTAGACACCCACTTAAAAGAACACAGTATCAAATTAAATCCCTTCAATAAGTGTACAGCAGCAATTGGTTAGATGAGTGGCATTGACAAGTTAAAGGGTGCAGAAAGGTACATATACATCTGAAGACACTGTGACTGTCTTGATCTAATTTTATCCAGTAAGAAAAATGAAATCAACAGGTAAACTCCATACTCACTGTCGCTCCCATACTGGTGGAAAATAGAGGAGAAAAGTAAAATAAGTTCATCAGTCACTAATTACATCGAATTTGGGTGAAGGGAATCACTTTGCAGGGGGGAGAGCAGCCAATTACAATGGCCTAAAGATGCATTGGGTGGCTAGGGTGGAGTACAGTTTTTAATTGCAACCCACAAAAAAGGGAGGGTAAACACATGAAAATAATTGTTGTGGTAGATCTCGTCTCCAGTTACTCCTGCATATGTGTTTATCTTTTGTGTATACATGGTAAATGGTAGGAATCGAGGAATTACATGGTAAAAGGTATGGAATTGAGGAAAGCTGTGGAACAGAGGGATTAGTAATAACTTGCTAGTTCCCTGAAGTGGAATTCACATGTAAGATAGGGTGGTAAAATAAAGCCTTTGGTGTGCGGCCTTATAAATCAGAGCATTGATATAGAGTAGGGAAGTAATGTTAAAATTGTACAAGGCATATGGTAACAGACCAATTCTGGAGTATGGTGTACAATTTAGGTCGCCTGTTATAGGAAGAAGTCCAACAAAATAGAGAGAGTACATGGAGATTAACTAGAATGATGGCCAGGGTTTCCAGCAACTAGTTACAGAGAAAGGTTGAACAAGTTAGGTTCTTTATTTTTGGATCGCAGAAGGATAAGGGGTGACTTGATTGAGGTCCTTAAAATGTCTGAATGGATAGACAGAGTTTGACTGGAAAGCTATTCCCATTGAGGGTAGGGAAGATTCAAAACAAGAGGGCATGACATGAGAATTAAGGGACAGAATTTAGGGGTAACGTGAGGGAAACTTCTTTACTCAGAGGGGTGGCGTTGGACTCGCTTCCGGCAGAGGTGGTGAGGCCAGGAATGATTTTAACATTTAAAGTAAAGTGATCGGTATATGGACCGTGAAGTGAAGGAGGTGTATGGTCAGAGTGCGGTAAAAGAATTGGACTAGAAAACAATGGTCGCAGGACTGGAAGGGCTGAGATGGCTGTCTCCTGCTGTAAATGTTATATGGTTAAAGTTATATTATATGGTTAAACGAGCAACTGCGTTTCCCTTCCTCCACATAGCGATAGGGAATTACAAACTGACATCTGGTGCTGAAATCAAGGCACATGCACTCCACGAACTCCTTAATGTATAGGGTTATTCTCGCTAAGTGTCTATTTGGTGTCCCGCTACTGTAAGCTTTTATATAGAAAAACCGTAATTCTATCCTTTTCTTCTTTTTCAATATTGTTAATCAACTAATCTTTATAAAATAAAGATTAAACCTAATGAAGCAAGTGATTTTGTTTTATTTTTTAAATTCCGATGATCGATGCACCCCCCACCCTGAAAAACGCAATGTCCTGATGGTTACTATTGAAAATTCAAGTCGGCAGATTTATTTAATGGGGGATCTATCTAGAAATGAAAATACATGATTTTTTTAAACTTTTTTTTTTAATAATTTTTTTATTGTAGAAACAATATATACCAAGTACACTCTTATACGACATTGAGAGTTATATAATGTATAAAATATAGACAAAATGAATAATTGATTCATACTATTATGATAATTGTAGTATTATCCAATAAAGCATTTCTTTATTATTTATTTTATATAATTGGGGAGTATATGTAGGTATTCCTAAAATAAGTAATACACTTTAGATTTTCAAATCATAAGATATTTTCTAATTTACAAAATAGAAAATCCCCGCTAATTTAACTACGTAGTACCCAATCTTAACCAAGTTTTTTTTGATATTCATAATGTTATCAAAAATATTGAATAAGTTTGTATTATTGTTAATTGTTATATTTCATAATTATTCGTATAAATTGAATACATAGTTTTGAATAAGTAATTACAAGTTTAAGACATCTATATCTTTTTTCATTCGAACAGAAATAAGTGTGTACGTATTAAGAAATGTGATGTTAATATGATTTCTTGTGTGTATAATTTTTCTCCTTAATTAGAAAGATTGAGAGAGATAGAGAAAAAAGAATAGAAACTAGAAAAGATACATGTGAGAAAAGTTTGATGGAGATTGAAGTATTACAAGTAATCCAGTCGTGGAGATAGACATTTATGATTTGTTAATGTGTATTTCTTCATCGCATTTTAAATGACAGAACTATTGTCAGGATCCTCAGATCAAGTCCCTGCGCCGAACCATTGTGCTCACACCTGTAGATATTTAATATAGGGAAGAGACCATATCTCCTTAGAAGAGATTCTAAACCTTGTACCATGAGTGACAACGTTCTCAATACTCTTCGAAGTGATAGTGTCGGTCCGTCTTTTTTCAGGTTATTCCACATTTTTAATTTGTTGGGGAGGAATAGTCAGGGCCTTTCCAAAATTTTTAATATTAATTTTTTGCCCAATTATTAAAGAGGTAGTCGATTAAAAGTTCTATGAGTTCCTTGTAATTATCTGTTCCGTTTCCGGTATTCCAAGTATGAAGTTCAACTTTGGGTCATAAAATCATAGAATATAATAACTTTCGAGATTTATTTTGAATATTTCATTCCAAATATTCTAAAATTTCGTTATACAATTAGTTAAAATGTAGTGTGACTGAGTTGCTACCATGATTTGACTTTAATCAACATATAGCGTGATCGTTTTGGAAATATATTAAGTATGTTTAGATTTTGGCTATGTAATCTATGTAAGATTTTAACTGTATAAGTGCATGTTTAGCATTTAAAGATCAAATAATGTATTTGTTGTAGGCTTTCTTCGCCAATATTTCTGGACATATTATTTGACATTAGTCATTTTCCCAGCGCTGTCTATGTAAATTTCCGATGATGGGGATATCACTTTCCAACAAAATATTATAAATGTATGATATCATTTTCTCTGGATTTTGGATGTTTATTCAAGCATTCATCTAAAAATTTCACTCTTTCTATTTCTACAGTTCTTGTGTATTTGCAGAGATAATAGTTTCTGATTTGTAATATCTGAAAATATTCATTATTATGAAGACGTAAGTTTGTTGTAAATTCTTGAAATGAAGAAAAGAATTATCCTTATAAGATCCCCTATATTTAGAATTCTTATATTTTTCCATTGTATAAAAGTTGTTCCATCATTTGACGGTTTAAACGTAAGATTTGTTGGCAAGTGTAAGAGAGCTAGCGGTATAAAATTTTAGAACTTTAGTGTTTTCTGTATTTGTTTTCCAAATACGTATTCCCTTTTATTATCAAATTTTCACTATAAATTGTTTCTTAGGTGTACATTAATATTAGCAAATAGAGAGTCTAGCGTAAAGATTTCAATAGAGGGAGACCAGTCATTCTATCTTTCCATTTATTAAACCAATTTGGTTTATTATCTGTATTTCTTTCCGCTAACGCAAAGAAATTCATATGTTCTAATGTTAAGTGCCTAATAATAGAAGTAAATTTGGTAAAGCAAAGGCCCCGTTTCACTTTTAGCTTTAACATACTCACTGCGTCCTTTTATATTTATTCTATGGAGTGTTGTATATAGTCCAAATAAAAGTTAGTGATCTATTGAGAGGCTACTTTTTTAAAAGAAATTTTTTTGAGAGATATATCGGGATTTGATTGAAATAATAAATATGATAATTGTGGGAGGAAAATCATATTTATTGCGTTATTTTACCATAACATTGAGGGGAAGGTTGAAGCTTGTTCCAATATAAGATACTTTTATTGAGTTTTATTCAATAAATAACGGGAAAATTAGATTTAAATTAACGAGTCAAATCTTTGTGTTGTAACAAAAATGCCAAGATATTTAATATTTTCATTTGTTATCTTGCAAGGAAATTGTTCGTTAATATCTGTAAATTATCATGGTTATTGGCGCATAAGTTCACTTTTATTCGCAATTGATTACTTGTATCCTGAAATTTAAAACAAATTCCGTTATTAGTGTAACAAATTAGACGGATACTTATTTCGGGTTTAGAATATATAAAGTATAGTTTCGTCCGCATTATAACGAGATTTTGATTCTTAGTATCATTAGTATCGTATCCATATATTTCTGGATGTAATCTGTTAGCCTTTGGCAAGGGGGGTTTCGATTGCTAAACGCAAAACAGTAAGTGGTGATAAAGGACGAGCTTGTCTACAAACCTCGAGTAAACTAAACTTAGATGTAACATTATAATTTGTTTTATTCTGAGCTGTTGGATGTTGAAATATGTATAATTTAATCCAAGTAGTTAAACTTATCACAAGCTTAAAAGGCTTCATCACGAAAATAGATACGGCATTCCACCTGGTCAAAGCTTTTTTTCTGCATCCAACGAGATGACTACTAAGTCTTTTTTATCACTTTTTTCGAATATCTAGAATATTAAATAACCGTCTTGTAAATTATATGAAGAATATCTTTTAGGTATAAATCTGTTTGATCAGGATGAAATATTAGTTAACAATTTTGCTTAAGTCTTTGTGAAGAATTTTTGTTAAATTTGTTGATCGTCTTTAATAAAGATGTCTCGATGATTCGCTTCTGTACGTGTCTGGGTCATCCAATATCTTTATTGTATTTTGGGTATATGTGTTGTATATGAGATAGACGTTACAATGTTCGGTCTGGATAATTTCTCTTCGAGTATATATATCTGTTCATATAATGATTTTCAAAATATGGGACCATTTGGGCATGAAAATTTTATAAAATCCGAGCCTATACCATCTGAGATTCTGGAGTTTTACCATTTTTTAAAGATTTAAATAGATTCTTGGATTTTCTTTTATTGAAATATCGGCATATTTAAAAATTCTCTATTTGTAAATCTAATTCTTTTAAGTTAGCATACATTTTAAAAAAAAAGAAGGATCTATTTATGTTGTATTTACTGTTGTCGTTACCAGTATAACGATTTTTATAATATTGCATTAAAATCTTGCGATTAATATCGGGGTGTGTTGTCTTAATAACTTCTACCGTTTTGTGAAATTAATTCCTTTGTATAACTTTTTTCCGCTTTCAATTTTCTTAATTGTCGAGCATAATTTTTGTGGTTTGTCTCCCAAATTCAAACAACAATTGTTTAGTATGTTGGTAGCTATATGTTAAAACTTGATCAGTATATATTGTTATTTAATTTTGATACTTCAATGCTACAATTTTATTATGTATTATATATCTGATTTTGTTGACTTCTGTATATCTAATTTTTGTTTGATTCCCTTTCTAAGTCATGTTGTTCGCTTCGACGAATCTTCTTATTATGGATATTTGCTTGTGAAGAGAACTTTCAGTAGGTTCCAACGAAGAATTGCTGTTAAATGTTTCCCATAATAAAGAGCGAGATATTTTCTGGTTGATGATTTCTTTCAAAGTGAACATCCTTAATCTGGTTATGATGTATTCCTTGAGTTGTTTTATTTTTAAAAACTTTGTGATTAAGTTTCCATTTGTATAGATTTACCTGTTGTTACCATTTAAGCTTTTATGTTTTAAATGTCGCTAATGAATGTGCTTGGATCTGAAAGATAATAATTTTGATATGTGGATTACGTAAGTAAGTGAAATAAGCTTTGCATATACTAGGAAAGTAATCTATTCTTGAATAGGTTTTATGTACTGGCGAGTCGAAGGAATATCTCGACCAGTAGGATTTTCTGTTCTCCAAACATCTTTAATGTTAGAGTTTGAATGTATGGTTTAATAAATCACCTAGGGAATGCGATTTTGTTATTCCTTTGTTTTGAAGATCTATCTAAAAAGGGTCTAATGTGTACTAAATAAAATCTACCGCCAATTATGCAAATTGTAATGTGTGTAATTGATATGGACATATGATTAAGTACTTTCTTAAAGAAGTAAAGGACAATCAAAGTTGCTTGGTCGTCATAGTGTTAACAACCAAATCATTTTTTGTCGCCTATTTGAGTTGTCTCCTATTTACAATGATGTATCTGCCATCTTTATCAGCTTTTGTAGGATATTGCTTAAATAAAGTACTCCTTGACGAAAATAATGTTGCTAGGCCTGCTTGATTTAGTGTAAAGGAGAGAGTGCATATTATTTTATCTATCCATTTAGCTTTCAGCTATTTTCAGCGTCTTTGTCTTTTGAGGTGAGTTTCTTGAATATAAATTAACATCAGCTTTCATTGCCTTTAAGTGTGTCATTATTTTTCTCTTTTTTATTGGTTCATTGATACCTTTAACATTCCACTGCAAAAGGTTAATCCTCGTTCCCATATTTCTTTTACATCTGCATTTTAGGTTTGTGGGAATCTAGAATACGGTCCAAGGGTCCGCCGCAGTAGACTGTTACCCTTACACTCCGAAAGACACCTGACTCTAGAAGTGAATCGTTAAGATACTGTTTTTTCGTGCTTTCAGCGATTGTATCTCCATGTTCCAGTATATAGTGCTCCATTCAAGGAAATAATATAGAAGTAAACATAAAAAATAGAAAAGTGAGTAAAAAATGTTTTTCAGTAATGGTGTGAAGAATTGGAAGAACTACTGAAATGAAAATTATTTGTAGTTTGTGAGCCTCAAGTTTGTGTTGGCTATTAATCTAAAGGCTTCGGCATAGATGTTATTAATTTAGCCAGCTCCAATTTTAGGAATTATTATTCCATAATGTAATATGTTTAACTGGAGGGAATCTATAGTATTAGAAATAATTGAAAAGAGTGTATATTAGAAAGTCCGTAAAAGTATGTTACTATCTAAGATTAGTTTGTAAAAAATCCATAATTATAGAGCCACAGTTAAAGACCAAGTTTTGTTTTAAGAAATACAAAATGATAACGTAGAAGTCATTATTAAAGATGGAGAGAAAGGAATATTTTGAGGGGGGGGGATATCTCCAAAGTGTAAACAGGAATAAGATATGATTATTAGTAGTATTAATTAGCAATAGTGGCACAGTCTTGGTTAAATAACAGTCATAGTAATAATAAAACCGCGGTTATAATGTTTGTAGGGTGTGGTTATTGTTTGTGTTAGTTGTATATTATGAATAATTGTCAGTGTTAGGTGAGCTTCTTCAATCCGGGAGAAAACATTTCGTTCCATACGACCTTGTTCCATTCTTTTTGTTTTCTTCTAATTCCATGTTGTCGTATAAAGTTTCATAAAGTAAGATAGAACGTACTAAGTCGCTGTTAAAATAATAGTAAACGGGCAGTATGTTTGCTTGTAGATGGTTTTTTCAGAGTATCGCAAAATACTGCTTTGTCTCAGAATGTTCCCGCCTATGCTTTCGGGCTGGAGTGTGCTGAGAAATGAGTGTTCCCACCGTTGTTATAAAAGTTAAACTCTTAATGATGGCTTGGGTAAGTTGAGGCGATCTATCTGTCAAGTTATTGTACCACCACCTTCTCTCCATTCAGGTTTTTGGCCTTCGCCCCCGCCCACCACTCACACCTTAAAGCGCTTTTCGCTTTGGTTCTGGCAACCTTCACCGCGCTCTAACACCCCCACTCCCCCAACCCTCGGAGGATAGTCTCGAAGAAGATAGCTGATTCTTTGTCCTTGAACATTCAGATTTCTTTGTTCTCGAGGCTCTTCGCATAATGTCCTCGAGGGTGAAATCAGTGTTGTAAACTTGACGATGATTTGCTTAGAGGGGGCGTTTGACTGGTCTGTCTTCTGCCGACTCGATGTGACGAGCTACTAAAACAGGCATATTCATCCAAAGATTTAAAACAGCGTGCAGTAATTTAGCAGTGAATTCTGAGTGTTTCGTGTATTCTCTAGAACCTTCAGAATCCCTGCCATCCTCAAGTTTGCTTCTTGTAGCCTTCCAGCTGCGTGCTTTACTATTATTTGGATAACGAACTCCAGTAGACGTTCTTGTTGTTTATCAGCTTTGCTGTAGACCACAGTATACTAGGCCATTCGCTCTCTTTTCAAGGGTTTTTTAATGCATCAACTTGTTGTTCGAACATTTGCAATAGGGTCAATTTATGTTTAAAGTCTTTTTTAACATTTTCAAGTTTACCCTCTCATCTTGCGTTCCAGGTTTATTAATCATAATCAATGATTTCATTCTTCAATATTTTCTAGATTCTTTCTTGAACCTTATTATCATTTGTGTCTTTGTATCTTTTTGAATTCACCACCATTGCATTTTTCATCAAGTCCATTCTGATTATTAATTTGAGATATTTCTTCCTTTAAATCCCTGTAATTTCTTTCATTCTTTCTTTATATTTTCATTTTCTGCCTTGAACTCCTCGTTGTTAATATCAGCGTCATTTTACGTGTGTATGAGCAAAATAGAAAGAAAGTTTTTTCAATGTATAGTTCGCCCTCACCTCCTGTGTCTGACTTTCCTAGGAAAACGGGTTCTTGCAAGGAGCTGGGACTCCCTTGAGACTTGAGTCTGAGGCTGTTCCCAAGGCCTTCTTCGGGGTCTCATAACGCACGGGTTTATTCGTAGCCTTTTGTCTGTGTCCGGTAAGGGTCCGTGCACCAGTACCTAGAAGTGGTCAGCTTGGGCTGATGACGTCAGCGGTTTTACCGTCGATAGTTGACGGGCGGCAAACAGTGAGAAAGCTAGTCGTGTCCGGTAAGTTCTTTTTTAAATCTGTTTTAAATCCCCGTGTGAGGAAAAAAATTTTGCGGAGACTTGTGTCTGGGGCTGTGTGTTAACGCTGTATCCATAGCACACGATCCACCTGGAGAAGTCGAAATCGAAAAGACTTTTATCTACGAATTGTACGGTATTAATGTATTTATAAAATGTGTTTTGATCCACACCCTTAAAAAAAATTCCTCAATTCGTTGGATAAATTATGAGAATCTTTCTACTGTGGTTTTTCCAAAAAATTCTTGTCCCGACATAATTGGAGAAATTTATGGTCACTAACCCTTTGTTGGGCAATCCTCATGGATGTAAATGGACAATGAGAAAAGCACAGCTGGATTTGGGTTGGTCCTAAATTGCTCTGCGGAGCATTCGAAAAAGTCAACTACCTGGTGAATTTCTCAGATGAATTGAGAGAATCAATCTTTCCTGAGAGGGGGGGAGGGGGGGCGTGGAAAGAGGTGGGGGGAGAGATATGGGGAAAAGTGGGAGAGACGAAGGGTGGGAGGACGGGGGGAGAGGGGAGGGAGAGGGGGAGGACGAGCGAGGGAGGGATGAGAGAGGGAGAGAGGCAGAGGGAGAGAGAGAGGAGGGAGAGAGAGGGGGGGGATTGAGCGGGGGTGTGAGAGCGGAGCGGGTTGAGGTGAAGGAGAGGAGGTGAGAGGTGTGGGGAGAGGAGGGAGGAGGGGGAGGTGAGAGACAATAGAGACAATTAGGATTGCAGGATTAGGCCATTTGGCCCTGTTTCAAGCGCCAGCGAACCGGCCTTCATGAGATCATGGCTGATCATGCCCCAGTATGTACACCGTTCTGCCTTTCCCAGATTATCACGTGACGCGAGCTATTTTTGTAAAGAGCCCTATCTAGCTGTTCTCTTGAACGATCCAGATGAACCTGCCTTCCACCTCCCTGCTGAGGCAGAGGAATTCACACAGAACTCACCACTCTCTTGAGAGAAAGTGTTTCCTAAATTCATTCTTACCAACAGGGCAACCCCACCTCTCTGCCCACCTCGTCTGTCTTTTCGATAGGGGAGGTATACCCTTGAATATTCAGTTCTCAGCCCTGGGCCCTCTTGCAGCCATGTGCTGTCAGTAATTTCCCAACAAATCTTACTTGCCAGTTTCTAAACTGGGGCTTCAAAAACTCGTGACGAAACTTTACTTTTGTCTTATGACTGGCGACGACGCATTCAATATACGGTACTTTGACTCCATATTCAAGTTCCCCGACTCTCAAATTGGCTACTGACCTTACTCTGTTCTCCTGAAGTCTGTCGAAGCTTTACTCAGTGTCACCGATTGATTCAAGAATCTTTTGTAATTTTTCCTGTAGCGCCACTTCCTTTCAACAATCATTATACTCCCATTTGTAATCCCTTCCCGCCCACTATTTAGTTTAAAAACTTCCACTATGTGTAGCCCCTAGCAGAGCTGCCTGCGCAGAATGGTCTGTCCCACGCCCTCCAGGTTAAGGTGGTAAGCCGTCTCCTTTTGTAACAGGTCAGACCTTCTGAACCCTGGAAGATGATCCCAGTGGTCTATAAATCTAATATCCTTGCTTCCCTGCCTAGTCCAGTCCACACAGATGTTCAGAGATACCCCATCTCCCTGTTGTTCCTATGCGCTCATGAGCAAGTAGAGTTATGTGGAATCAATCCAGACATAACCACCTGAGAAGTCTGGGACATTCGCAGGTTCCTTTTCTCCAGTCAGGTGGGGTGAGGTGGGGGGAGAGAGCTCGAGCAAGGTGAGCGGCACAGACCGGCTGGCACAGTGGCGGGGCTCGCGCAATCGGAACGGTCCGACGGTGTTTGGAATAACGGGGGGAGGTAGGGAGCGAGGATGAGGGAAGGTGAGACATCACTCGCCCAGCCACAAGAGGATGGCAGGGCAGGCAGATTCCATTGTGATGTCATCAGCAAAAGGACAAGCTATCTTGATTCAAAGTGTTTATTGGTTTGTTGAACATTTTCATTAATATAAATAAATAAAAGCACAACATTTTTCAGATAAGGCTGATTTCAGACTCCAGGGGGTATAACCTTCTATCGCGATGAAAATTGTAAAAATTTGTACACGATTAGACAGACTAGTTTGCTCTCGGAGAAGAGAGATGTGACGAACGTCATAACAGCGACTCACACACACTCCACGCACACACACACACACACACACACACACTGACACACACGTCAAACACACACCACACACAATACATCACACACACATCCACAGCCCACAACACTATAACGCTAAATGGTGCATGGAGCGTCAACAGTGGGCATTCTATCCCACAAAGGAAACGTGACCCCCCAGTCCGCAGGATCGGGATATTTGGTGCATTACCATTACGGTTTAATGGAAAATTAGGATAGAGCGGTGTCCACAATAAAAAAAACTGAAATTGAAACTGTAGATTTAAAAAGGTTGTCAACCCACCCCACCAAAACACCGTCTTTTTATGGAAACAATCGAATGAGACAGCAAAGGTCGCATTGGGAACAGGGCCCATTGAAGGTTGCGCAATTGAAACAAGTCTTTTCATTTGGTTGTTAGAGTAATAAATGTTTCATTTTTAGAATCTTACTTCGTTGGAGTGTTCTTTGCGTTCACCATTGATCTTGATTCTTCGCAAAACCCTTTATATATCGTTTGCTAGGACAGATTGTTGGACATTGTTGTCCATCCCAGTGAGATGCTGAATCAGGAAACTTATTACAGTGATTTAGAAATAAACAGGGAGGAGACAGTTCCTAGAATCTGGAGCAACAAACTGCAGAAACTAAGGCAGCATCCGTGGGAGGATAGGATTTGTTGGATTTTCAGGTGGAAACCCTGCATCAATAAACTGTGGGAATCACTTTAATCAAAGAATATACAAAGTGGATGTTTCACTCACTGCCATTAGTGATATTTTCCGAAATACTCAATGACTGCCATGCTTTCATAAGTTCTAGGAGCAGAATAAGGCCATTCGGCCCATCAAGTCTACTCTGTCATTCATCATGGGGGGGGGGGGGGGCTGATCTTTATTTCCCTCACAAACCCCATTTCAGCCTACCTCATTAATTCCATGACCCTTATGCAGTAACTATACTTCAGTGATACATTGCACATGTAACACTTACATTTAATTACCACATTCCCAGATAAAAGCAAATCACTTTTATTCTTTCACAATGAATACAATTGCACATTTGTCATTTCTTGCCATACATAATGCAATGCATAATACTACAATATATAAGTACATTGTTCAACATATTTCTTAACTGAATGCGCATCAGCATATTTCTCCTATATTTATTCGATTAATATATGGTGATAGGATCATTCCAACAAGATATATTCAAAAATATAATGCTAAACATGCATTGACACATCTTCATGCAATCCTTCACCAGAGGGCATAATTTCACAATCAGAAACAGTATGCACTATTCATCAAAATATTATAATATGTGTGGCAAGCATGACAACGGTAGATATAGATTAGAGAAACACACAATATTTGTGACTTTTGGGATTCAGAAAAGTCAGCAAGGGCCAGCTAAGCTGTTTAAGGTTTGAAAATATATATTTGGTTGTCTTTAACAATTGGATAATTGTTGTGATGAATACCCACAGGGGGGGGTCATGTGACTCAATGATGACGTAACTGACTCTTGGAACAACAGTTGAGAACTCATTGGCGTTGTGATTTGAAGTACAGTTTGGATTTGAGCGAAGAACCATAGTGGGCTGGCGTGTACGGTAGTTTGTAGTGTTCTCCCATGACCTGGCCGTGGGTTTTCTTGCCACAAATTTTGGTTTCCTTCCACACACCAAAGACGTTAAAGGTGTGATAGGTTAATTGGCATTGGTATAAGATTTGTATGTAAAGTGTTCAGCCGGAGGTGCAGACAGCATATCTGTCAGATGGGGCGAAGGAAATATGTGAACGTTTGGGCCGAAACCTTCTTCAGAATTCAGACTTTCAGCTACACCTATGGAAGAGCGACAAGTGATCAAGCATCTTTTTAAAGTTAAACAGGGATGACGAAAGTTGCACAGTACTGATGGAGATACATGTGGTCCATTGAAATGCTGTGACATGAATGCGTTGGATTTCCGACTATGGGACAGACACTCCGTCTGTGTGTTTTGGACTGACATGTACATCTACCAGGACAGCAACAAGTCTCTATCAGAATGATGCGTGCAGAACAGAGGAAACTGACGTAGAGATGGCTTAATGAAATTCATGGCATTTGTGTGTGTCGTCGCAAGAGCCCTTTTCTAAGAAGAATAACTTCGATGTATCGCTGATGTTCCCGAATTTTTACACGAGTGTGAACGCAAAAAGAGATGCTAAGAAGGACGGTCGGCAAAGGGATTATTTTGTATGGGTGCAAAGATCATCCAGTTGTATGTGTTGAATCCACGTGTTTGAGGGATGAGGGGTATCCAGTGTGTCTCCAGAAAATGTGGTGACCTCTTACTGATAGCACATAAAAGAGCCAGTATCCTTGTGGATTGTCATGCTTGAAGACACATGATGTGACAAATGTATCTTTTCTTCAAAGATGTCTGCAGACAAAGAGGTTGTTGTCAGACTGACAACCTTGGCAATAAGCAATGGTAGATGCTGAGAACACAAGACTCCCCAGCGCCAATGAGAGATTGTTTGTTGCTTTTGCTGACGAATATGAGATCACCAATCCTCGACATTTTGGGACACGTCAAGAATTTCATTTGAAGATCTCCTTGAACGTGAACATGAATGATCCTTGAATATTCATGATGATGAGAAAACATTCATGATCAGGATCTATTGTATATTCAAGACAAGCTTGAGAATTACAACAAAACAATGGAATTCATTCTTTTGCCACAAGCAGGAAATAAAAGGATACACCTTGGATGATGACAATCCAGAGATTGCTGCTCAGGAATTTGCAATACGATAGAATGAATAACGGAAATGTGTTGAGGAGATCGGAGCCTCTGCTGAATGCTGAGCAGGAGAGCCAGTGCTGATGACCAGGTGTGCAACTCCATTGGAACAAGGAAATCTTCCTTCAATGTTTTTCATGGAATGCACCAGAAGGACAGGAAAAATATTTAGATCGAACCAATTGATCTCACTCTTAATTAGAGGACAAGGTGATGTGACTATTGCTGTAGCATCCTCTGGATAGCAGGCTACATTAATTCCTGGCTGGAAGAACTGCGCATATTCTCGATCAAGATAGCCCATCTAGTGGGAGATGCATTCTGCAACAGTGTGAAGACAGCTCGAAAAGACGGCTCACATTTCATGAGGCCAGGTGAAACTTATTGTTTGGGGATGACCTGTCCAATGGATTAGGAGAGAAAAGCTATTGAAGGTGGACCGAACTCTTCAGATGTCCTCGCAGCAATACACTAAGCCTTTTGGCGGCATTCTTATGTTTTTTGTGGCGATTTTCGAAACTGCTTCCTGTAGTGAAAAGGCGGAAATTATGCTGATGTTGAAAATGCCCTGCCATCAAGAAACTCCTACTGTGGAGACTTTTTCACCAGGGTTTTATTGCTACCAAATATGCGTTTGATCGAGGGACAAGCCGACTATTCTCAATTTTTGTTGGGAAAGTAGAAAAAAATTGGTGAAGACGAGTTTTAACGATAATGAAGAAGATTGATTTTGATAATGCACACCTATGAGATGCCTTTCGCATCAGCAGAAACACTGGAGGATTGTATTGATTTTAATCTGTCAGCCACCCATTGTGTACAAATCCTGGAGGAAGATTATTCCTGCTCAACAATTGTATCTTGGTTTACCGCTACAACCACACCATGAGAAGGATCATAGAAAATAGAAACATAGAAAATAGGTGCAGGAGTAGGCCATTCGATACGATCATGGCGATCATTCAAATCAGTTCCTCTACTGCCTTCTCCCGTACCCCCTGATCTTTAGCACATGGGCCACATCTAAAACTCCCTCTTAAATATAGGCCAATGAACTGGCGCTCAACTACCTTCTGTGGCAGAGAATTCAGAAGACTCACCACTCTACATGTGTGAAAATGTTTTCTTTCATCTACATGTTCTACATCAATTCCACATGATTCAATGATCAATTGATCATTGATCATGATCAATGATCAATGATCAATTATACATGTATCAGATGCTTCCCTGGAATCATTAGAGTACTTTTCTTTCAATGCTGTCACTGAACGGTAAACTCATGACACTCACTTCCCAACAGAATTCCTCGATTTATCCAAGCTCTCTGGTTAACCACCACACCAAATTGAAGTGAAAAAAAAAAAGGATCTCCAATCATATTAATGAGAACTTGGAACCGCCAAAGCCAATTGCAATGGAACGAGGATGATTGTTTGGAAAGGCTACACCTATAATCTGATCGTTGCAAGGATCAATATGGGAGCTTCAAAGATGACTTGTTCTCATTCCTAGGAACGACACTCCATTTAATAGAAGTGAAGACATTCCCCTTCAGCGGACCCAATTCACCATTCAAATCAACTTTTGCTAATGACGAGCCCACTAGAAGCACAAGGGAAACTAATGCGAGAAGGTCTTGTTTAACCTTGACAAACTAGGGTGGGACTGAATGTAGATACTGCACAAGATCACCACCAGCCGTGAGTGAATGGACTGCCAGCCCTCCTCCTGTAAGTGACTGAACGAGCCAGCGTGTACGCAGCCCGTGAGTGACTGCACTGCCAGCCAACCAGCCATGAGTGATGTGAACTAGCCTAGAGCCACCAGACTGTAAGTGACTGCACTGCAGCCCACCAGCCATGAGTAGAGTGAAAGACTGCCACCCCACCAGCATGACTCACTGAACGTGCGGAGCCTGTAAGAATCCATTTCAATCCGCCTCTCCACCTTTCTCTCTCACAGTCTTGTCACCTGTTTTGGGTAGAATTTCTGGCAGTTTCCTCACTGCAGCCTTGCCATGTGTCTAAGTGACGCATCTGCCATGTGTCCTGTCGCAGTGACTGAGCTACCTGTCTCAGTGTTGAGCTGCCCAGCCCAGAATCATTTGGCCCACAAGTCCATACTACCCCACTGAGGAAACAGCCACCTCAGCCCACAACACCATATTAGTGCTTCAGAGATCCACGCATAAATAGGACTTTCTCGTCTCAATTGACTGTGATCTGTAAAAAAGATGAAATTGTGACGCTAGAGAGTTGATTGTTTGCTCCCTCGCCCTCTTCTCTCACAGGTCTGTCACGCCTGTTTTCGCAAGAATTTATGGTAGTTTCTTCTGCAGTTGTATAGGGTTCTGGTAAGACGCCCATCTGGAGGTATTGCGTTACAGTTTTGGTCTTCTAATTTGAGGAAAGGATCATCCTTGAGGAAAGACCATCCAGTGCAGCTTTAGGTTCACGAGATTGATCCTGGGATGACGGGACTGTCATGTGAGGAAAGATTGAAAGTCTGGCTAGTATTCAGGGGATTTAGAGGTTGAGGGGGGTATCTTATAGAAAACTATAAAGATTATAAGAACTGGGACAAGTAGATGCAGGGAAAAAATGTTTCCATGTTGGGTGAGTCCAGAATCCATGGGCCATAGTCTAGAATAAAGGGGGTGAGGCCATTAAGACTGATGTGAGAAAAACGTTTTTCACCAGAGAGTTGTGAATTTGTGGGAATTCCCAGCCACAGCAGGGCAGTGAAGGCCAAATCACTGGATGATTAAAGAGAGAGTTATAGTAGATAGATTTGTCTTCCAATTCACCCCAGTGAATGCCCTAGCATCTATGAATGCCTTTCACAGAATCACTTGAAAACGCAGATTTGCAACCTGGAACTTGCAGTAAAATGGTTGGTGAGGAGACAAGCTTGGGTATTTTGCTCGGGTAGTCTACACCCAGCAGGCATAACATTGACTTCTCTCTTGTTTAGACCAGCCCTTGCTTTCTCCCTCCCCTCCCCCCATCAGCTCTCTTCGCCTACTGGTTTACGCTTTTTGTAATCACGGTACAACTAGAGAAAATAGCACGACCATTTAGCAAATGGCAAAAAAAAGGCTGATATAGGCACTCGTCGTGAAAAAAGGCATTATCCTGGTGAAATCATCAAAAAAACGCTTGCAAAGGACATGCATTATGGCAAAAATCCTGGGCTATTATTGAGTTACCATGAAGGGATTAAAAGCAACATTAGCAAAATTTGCAGATGACACAAAAACTGTGCTGGTGCAGCTATGTGAAAGGTGAGGAGGATGCTGATGAGGATGCAGGTGACCTGGGACAGTGGTGTGGAGTGGGCAGATGCAGGCAGATGCAGTTTTAATGTGGATAATTGTGGGGTTTATCCACTTTGGTATGCAAAGACAGCGAAGGCTATTACGCTATTAGCAATGGCATCGTTAGGAGAAGGAGAGAAGTAAATGTGAGATCTGGTTGCTGGTCTTGTTTATCAGTCACTGAAAGTAGCAATGCAGGTAGAGCAGGAAGGCGAAGAAAGCTAATGGAGCATGTTGGCCCTTCTTACAAGGAGGAATTGAGTATAGAAGTAAAGATGGTTTCCTCCTGCAGTTGTAGGGGCCTAGTAACTGAGACCCACCACCTGGGAGTAAGTGTGCAGTTTTGGTCTCCAAGTATAAGTGAAGGACATTCTTGCTATTGAGGGAGTTCAGCATAGGTTTCACAAGTTTAATTCCGGATGGCAGGACTGTCATATGTTGAGTAGAGATGAGTAGTGATGGGTTGTATATCACTGGTGATTTGAAGAATGAGAGGGATCTTATTGAACATGTAACTATTATTAAGGAGATTGTACATCTGCAGTAGAAGCAAGAATCTGTTCGCAATCAGTGGGGGAGTCCAGAAACGTGGGCCACAGTTCAAGAAAATAAGAGTAGGCCTTTTTAAAAGAGATGTGAGGAAAATCGTTTTCACCCAGAGAGTTGTAGAATCTGTGGAATTCTCTGCTCAGAAGGGCAGTGGAGGTGCCAATTCACTGGAATGTTTTCAAGTAGAGGTTTAGTAGAGCTCTTAAAGAAGATAGCAGAGATTCAAGGATATGGGGAGTAAAACAGGAAAGGGGGTACTGAGTGTGGATGATCAGCCATGATCACAGTGATGGTGTGCTGGCTTGAAAGTGCCCAATGGCTTTACACATAGAGCATCCTAATGTCTATGTGTGTTCCATTGTCTATTGTCTATTGACAGTGGAGGAAGCTCAGGATCGATAGGATCAGTATGGGAAGTTGGAAACAGAGTTAAATGTTTGGCAAACTGGTTTAAGAAAAAAAGTTATGTTTATGCTCCTGTGCTAACGATTGTTGTTGCCCTTAGAATGGCTCCATAGATGCTTTGGATAATCAGCACTTGTCAAGATTTCTTGTAGAAGATCATGCAGCAGGTTAGAGCCTGGAACCTGTTCTTTCAAGTCAGGAAAACGAGTTCCTATGGCACACGCCATTTCCCGGGAAAAAAACCCCTCCCAGATTCTATCCCTCACCTACACACTAGTGGCACGCTATCAGAGATTTTTCTTTCAGAGAATATATGCACCACGTTTTTAGATTAAATGTGGTTTCAGCAAGTTTGTAATCTATAAATCAATCTCTTGCCTGATATTTTGCAAATTTAAATAATTCCAAAGTGAGTAAAAGTTAATCATCAGGTCAAAGATAGGGTGTTCGCCGTTAAAATTCTTATTTTCGATCTTTTTTGCTCCTTACGTCATCACAATGAACCTTCCATTCTGCCTTTGCTTTGCTTGTCCAGCACAAATTGCACACACAGACAGTTCCTGAGGATGTATCACTAGTTCGAAATTGATGGTAGATTACTATCCTTTCCTTAGCCCAAGTAAGGCAAAGATTGCTTGTTCAACGTTTCGTCAAATTGATTGAGGGCAATAGACAGGAACATTATTTTTTTACTGTCACAATGGACTATCTCAGGTATCAGCTCCTTGTAAATCAAACTTTGTTACTGCTGTATTCAGCTTTGCTTCATTTCTCAAGAGCTGTCAACCTTTGATGGATTTAGAGATACAGTGCGGAAACAGGGTCCTTTCGGCCATCGAAGTCCGCGCTGACACGTGATCACCACGTACATCTATGGATCATTTTACTTTAGAGAAGCTAATTACACCTACAAAACTTGTACATCTTACGCCATTGTGAAGAGAGAAACAGAACGCACACCGGAGATAAGATGTGCCCATGCGTCAAGGGAGATGCGAGAAACGTGTACGCAAACTTCTTCGTAGACAGATTGAGCACCCGGTGTGTCAGGATCGAACCCTGGGGAGTCTCTGGTGCTGCAAGGCAGCAGATTTCTGTCTGTGCCATTGTGCCACCCCTATTGATTTATGTAAAATGGTCTTTGAAGAGCAAACCTCAGGACAGGTTATAAAAATCCTGGACGGCAGTGATCCCCATGCTTCCTGTGATTCCAAAACCTTGATCAACAACAACAGGCATCTCAGAGCTTGGAAAAAAATATGAGCATTAACATGCCTCAGTTAAGTTCTCACAATTCACTGGAGGAATCAGTGTAAATATCCTTTCTCAGAGCCAAATCCCTAGCACCAAGCCTATTTATAAGATGATTCAACTACTATCTGCAGGCCACAGTTTCACATGCCCCAACACCAGGTTCCTGAAACCGGCATTTTGTTCTGAGTTATATCATAGGAGGAAAGTGACCAGGACAGACAGAGGAAAACATTCAAGGGGTTTGTTACAAATATCTTCTTTCAAATGATACACATGCCCAATAACTCCGGGAATCTTCTGTGGCAAAAATATTCACATTGAAAGAAGAACATTCAGGATTGTGTTTTGTAATGTGGGCTTCCAAGAAATCAAGGAAGGAGACTGAAGAACGGAAATTCACATATCTATATCGGAATAATAAACTGATAGTAATGTTGGAGATCAAAGACACTTATCGCTGCTAGACGGCATGAGGTCCAGATATTGTGCACAATATGTAGAGCAAAGGAGGCAGACAAAGACTCTCCTTTTCAAATACCAGACTTTAATGTAGGATGCTTTAGATAATGTATGAATACTTGTTCACTTAAAATTAATTTTACAGAATATGTGATCAAGGCGAGGACATATATTGCCCATTCCAAAGATTAGACACAAAAAGCTATGTGGGCCAGGTAGCATATCGGGAGAAGGGAAGAGGTGATATTTTCTGGTCGGAACCCTTCCATTCAAAATTGTCATGGATAGACAATGGTGTTCAGTCTTGAATCAGTGAGGTTTTTTGTTGAAGGTATTCAACCTTGCTTTTGGGAAAGGACGTTACAGGGATTTAGACTCAGCAGTTAAAGTGTGGACGATATATTATCGTTCAGGTTGGTTATGATTCTTGAAGGAGTACCTGCAGGTGGTAGGTATTTCTACTCCTGCTTCTTCTTGGACTTATTGGTGGTAGATCTGGTAAAGCTCAAAAGGTCTATATTTAGGTTACACACAAAATGTTGTTTTCAAAGATGAGAACATCTTGTCCCATACATGGTGTTTGTCAATGAAGAAAGAAATCTGGGCCAGACGTTAGAGCAACAGTAAGTGACAACATTATTTTGAGAAACATTGGACCAAGGATAAAATAAATATACTGATAAGAAAGATTCCACAGTAGCCAGAGTCTAGACATTGTCATGCAAATCACTTGGGATCCAAAGCTCTTGGAGCATGCTTCCTGAGGGATGATCTAGTTTTGATTCATCACATGAACACTAACCTGTAGATTTATTGAAACTTAATTTGTCCAAAAAATGAAAATCATGAGCATTGTTGTTCTTCCTATTTTTAAAAAATCAAACCTTTACCTTTCAATCACGATCAAGGGAAAAAATAAATTCTGGCACAAACATAGAAACATAGAAACTAGAAAGTGGGCAAGAGGATGGCCTTTAGACCTTCGAGCCGAGCACGCCATTTCTCATTGTGATCATGCTGTGTCGTCACTCTATCCAATAACCCGTCGTGCCTGTCTTATTCCCCATAATCCTTGACTCCACTTGCCCCTAGAGCTTTATCTAACTCTCTTAAATCCATCCTGTGATTGGCCTCCACTGCCCTCTGTGGCAGGGAATTCCATAAATTCACAACTTTCTGATGTAAGTTTCTGTCTCACCTCAAACTTGAATGACCTCCCTTTATTCTAGAGTGTGCCAACTGGTTCTGGACCTCACCCAACTTTGGGGAACATTTTTCCTGCATTCTAGCTTGTCCAATCCTTTTATAATGTTTTATGTTTCTATAAGATTATAAGATTCCCCCTCATCCTTCAAAACTCCAGTGAATACAAGCCTAGTCTTTTCAATCTTTATTCATATGACAGTCCCGCATCCCGGGTTTTCAATCTCGATGAACCTACACTGCACTGCCTCAATTCACAAGGATGTCCTTCCTCAAATTAGGAGACCAAAACGGTACACAATACACCAGATGTGGTCTCACCAGAGCCTATACAACTGCAGGATGACCTGTTTACTCTATACTGAAATCCTCTTGTTATGTAGGCCAACATTTCCATTTAGCTTTCTTCCTGCTGTTGTACCCTGTAGACAACTTTAACCTACCCATTGAGGAATTAATCTGCCCTTGTTTTTGCCGCCAAAGTGGATACCTCACATTTATCTATATTATACTGCATTCTGCCACGCATCGCACCACTCCACTCAACTGTCCTGGGTCACCCTGCAACCTACCTAACGTCTTCTTTCACAGTTTCACACTGCCAAGCCAGCTTTGCGTAATCCGCAAACATGCTAGTGTTGCTTCTTAATTTCCTCTTCCATCATTATATATATGGTAAACAGTTGCGGGCCCAACTCCGAGCTTGCGGCATCACTGCCACTTTTCCACTCGCTAGCATCTTTCCCACCCCGAGTCAGGTCTAACTGGTCTGTATTCCAGTTTTCTCTTCTCGCTCTTTCTTGAAAAGTGGGATAACATGAGCTATCTTTCCAATGCACATGAACTGATCCTGAATCTATTGAAAACTTGGAAAATTATCACCAATGCGTCTCTATTTCTGAGCCCTCCTCTGAGGACCTGGGTTTGCTGACCATCAGGCACAGTGGATTTGTTTAGCCTTCCGTCCCCATTAGCCTACCCAATATTTTTTCCTTTGCTAATGAAAATTTATTTCCATTCCTCTACACCTTAGTAGATCCTCTGTCCCTCCAGTCACTTCTGGGAGATTAGGCTATGGTTAGCTAAAATTACATTCTAATCACATTCCACAGTGGAGCCAGGCTCTAAATAACAGGTGCGCACATGAATGATCTTAGTGATATTCATATATGGAATCAGATTATAATCAAGGCACTAGGCCATGTTGGACCAGCCTGGGTCTCATTGCACACCTTCGGTATATTCGCTGACCCTGACTTAGTTGCATACCCTTCTCTCATTCCTGACCCTGAGTCCCAGTCGTTACTCCTGGGCCCCCCTATTATACCCTTATCATAGCTGCTTATTACGTTCACAGTCACTTTCTCTTGCAAACCGCGAGAAATGCTATACTTGTCTTCTTTAGAGAGGCCAGGAGTGTTGCAGTGGGAGGAGGACGTAGGCCGAACCTGTAGTTAAAAACTCGATCGTGGGCATGTTTCCACAGAGGCCCAGGAGCGGTGCAGTCGGGAAGGGAACGCGTAAAATCCGTAACATTCCATTCACAGCTTGCAACAAGTGGGTTGAGGAAGCCGCTGATTGGTGGAAGACGACTCGAGGGAGCAGCTGATTGGCAGTCAGATCCCTGCTGATTTATTTCAGCTAAAATCCTTGCATTCTATTGTATATTGTATTGTATCTCCATGGGTAAGGGGGTGTATGTAGGAGCCCAGGGCAGTTTATGTTATGGATATCAGATGTGGGAAGGTCATGAGTCAGATAGCTCTACCAGAGACATCACACATCTGCGCCAGGTAGATCATTTTGTTGCCGTCAAGATGCGCTTCCAAATGGACCGTATTCGGTACCATGAGCAGCAGCTCGATGACCTTCGTCTGGTCTAGGGAGAGTGAGGAAGCCATAGAGAGAGCTACAGACAGGTGGTCACTCCAAAACCACAGGAGCGCAGAAAGTGGGTCGACGGGTTGAATGGAGAGGCCCCCCCCAACAAAACAAGGGCAGAGGCTGGAATAGAGAGTTACCCCGGTGGCTGCTACACCTTTGGCAAAGTAAGTACTCTCTCGTTTGAGTACTGTTGGGGGGGGGCACAGCCTACCTGGGGTAGCAAACAGCGACTGGGCATCGGTGCAAAGACAGGCCCTTGTTGCTTCAGAAGGGTAAGGAAAAAGAAGGGGGGCAGCCCCCCCCCCCCCCCCCCCCGCCCCCCCCCCCCCCCAGTAATAGGGGGACTCTTAGATTAGGGGGTTTGTGGACGGAAGTCAGGAGACCCGGGATGGTAGTTTGCTCCTGGTTTGTATAGTCGTGAGAGGCTATTGATGATTTGTGCCAGGTCCAGGATGTGAATGTACGTGTCCCAAGATATCTTGAAATGGGAGGTGAGAGGAGCAGAGGTCGTGGTAATATGATACAATGACATAGTAGAAAAGAGAGGAAGGTCCTGAAAGCGAGAATTTAGGGTGTTAGGAAGAGTGTTTAAGGAGAAGGACAGTGTAAAAGGTAACTTCTTGGTACCACGCGACAGTGAGAGTAGGAATGTGAGCAAGGTGGAGGATCAATGCGTGGCTAAAGGACTGGTGCAGAGCGCCAGAGATTCAAGTTTCTGGATCTTTGGGACCTCTTTTGGGGAAGGTTGTGACCTGTACAAAAAAGGGACGGTTGCACTTGAAACACGAGAGTGGAACGATATCCTGGCGGGGAGATTTGCAAAGGTTACTGGGAGACTTTAAATAGATCGATTGGGGGGAGGGGACTAAATAGAGAAGGTAAGTAGTGGTTTGTGAGGCAGGGAGGCAGAGAAGAGAAGCAGTCAGATGCAAACACGTGAGGAGAGGAAAGAAGAAAAAATAAAACATACAGTGAATAGAAGTGGAGATTTTTAAATTTGTGAGCAGATGGAGTCAGAGGGGTGTAAAAATGAGGATACGGAGCAATAGGTAGCAAGGTGGAAAAGTGGCAGGAAAGAAAACAAATCCAGGGCAAAAATCCAAAAGGGCACTTTTCAACATTAATTGTAAAAGTGGCCAAGAATGTTGTAAAAACAAGTCCTGAATGAAGGCTTTTTGTGTCTCAATGCGAGGAGCAGTCGTAATAAGGTGGATGAGTAGAATGTGCAGATAGCTATTAATATTATTGGATATAGTTTGGATACGGAGACATGGCTCAAGGTGACCAAGGCCTGGGAGCTGAACATCCACGGATATTCAATATTCAGGAAAGGCATAGACAGAGGGAAAGGAGGTGGGGTGGGTAGCGTTGCTGGTTAGAGCGATGAGTATTAACAGCGAAATAGCATCAAGGAATGACATTAGCTGGAGCGATGTGGAATCGATATGGGTGGAGCTGCGAAACACTAAGGGGCAGAAAACGCTAGTGGGTGTTGTGTACTAGGCCAGCTAACCAGTAGTAGTGGAGTTGAGGGGATGAATCAAACAGATGAAATTAGAAATAGCGTGCTTGTTTGCAACGAAGGTATTAAAATAGCCGTTATAATGGAGGACTTCAATATACATATAGATTGCGGCGTGAATCAAATTGGCAGGGGTGCTGAGAAGAGGAATATCTTGGAATGTTGCGGTGATAGTTTTCTAAACTAACATGTGGGAGGGAACCAACGAGGTAGGCAGGCTATTCTAGACTGGATATTGAGTAATGAGGAAGGGTTAGTTAGCAGCCTTGTTGTACGTGGCACCTTGGGCAAGATGTGACCATAATATGAGTTGAGTTCGTCATTAGTGATGGGAGAGGACATTGTTAATTCAGAAATACGTGTCCTGAACTTAAAGAAAGGTGCGTAAACTTTGGAGTGTGGTATGCTGACGTGAATGGCCCAAGACTCGTACAGGCAATTAATTCTTGAAGGGTTGCCGGTGGATATGCAATGCGAAGGCATTTTAAAGACTGCATGGATGAAACTACAACATTGTTCATCCCAGAATGCAAAAGGAAATAAATCAGGGAAGGATGGCGCATCCGTGGATAACGAGGGAATCAGGGGAGAAGGTATCAAAGAAAAAGATGAAGCGTAAAAATTTGCCAGAAGAAATGCGGACCTACCAGTGGTGGGAGAAATTCAGAGACCAACTAGAGGAGGACAAAGGGTTAATTAGAAAGAAAAAATGGGTATGAAGAGAAAACTGGTCAAGGAAACATAAAAACTGACTGCACAAAAAGTTATTTATCGATTGTGAGCGGCAAAAGATTAGTTAAAATACAACTGTAGGTACCTTGCAGTCGTGAACCGGACGCGTGAATTGATCATGGGGAACAAGGAGATGGTGACCAATTGAATAACTACTTTGTTCAGTCTTCACTAAGGAAGTACATAAATAATTTGCCGGAATTAGCTGGGTGATCACGGGTCAAATGAGATGTAGGAAATGAGTGAAATTCCAGGTAATACTATCTCATCTTATG